>JAWDEX010175122.1:0-15154 GCA_035221805.1 Trichilia hirta | reverse complement strand
GATTCGGCGCATCGCGGGGCGAGGCCGCCGTAGCAAAAAGAAGCCCCGTGACACAATTTCATGCTACACATATGCAAATCAAATCCTGGAGTTGAATACAACTCGCACGATGATATTGTCTGATCTACTATCGATCGATCAGGTCCAGGGCTGAATATTTTTTATTAACTAGCAACCATGGGTATGAAAGCTGATACCTTTCATTATATACAGAAATGGATTCTTTCAGAAGGTTTGAAAAGCAAAAATACAAGAAATAATCATGTCCTTACATTACAAACTAACTTGGCAGCAATCCAAAGGTGGATTCAATTCATCAAAATAAAAATAAAATAAAATGAATGTAATAGTAGTGTCCTTGATTTGAGGGAACGGGGGGTGGCCCCCGTAGGTCAGTGTCTATTAATTCTAGGGGTTCAATTGATTTACTATCAGAAGAATTAAAAGTGAGTCTATGTGATTTTCCCAATTGACAAGCAGTGCATAGATCAGAAATGTTCTTTCCATTTGAATAGGGAACATTTCAAGAGTTTAAAGTGTTTTTGAGAGCCATTATATTGGGGTGGCCTAGCCTCCTATGCCATAAACTGAAATCACTCTTAACTTCCAACTCTTCACCTACTGACTCTGCAGAATTTAAAGACACTTCAGACAACATGGCTTACTTGACACAGAGAAGACTGGACTCTAAAACTATTGGTGGAAGTGAATTGATCACAGGAAGACATGGGCAACTCGTACGATCTTCCTTCAGCAGTTCCTACATCAGTGTTGTGCCGTGCATTGTCCTTAATCAAATACAAGTTGTCAGCAAACAGAGCAATGACATTATTATTTTAAATCAACTGTGAAATGCTAATGAGATTCTTAGTTATCTTGGGAACAAATAAAACATGTTTAAGATGAAATTTTGTGTCTGTTTGTGAGCTATGCAATTTGAGTGTAATGTTGCCATTTTGTGTAATCTTTAGTTTTTCACTATTACCATCTGAGAGTTGATCGTCTGCTGAAAACTCAGCTGCCAAGTTCATATTATTGATACTGTTGTGATGTAATTTATGGCTCCACTATCCAAGCACCATGACTGATCTGATGCATTGCTAGAAGTGGCCACATAAGCTCCTTTCTTGTCTGACTTATCAGATGAAGGAGGCTGGAACTCCCTGTCAAATCTGTGCCAACAGTTTGCAACTATATGTCCTACCTTATTACAGAGTTGGCTAACAGGTTGTTTCCTCTGTTGAACCTTCCTCTACCTCTTTCTTGACTTGTATGGTTTGCTCTGGGATTATATGCACCTTGTTGGAAAACTGTGGAGTTACTTCCTCTCTCAGCAAATTGATTTTGTCTATCTCCTGAGTTCCAGTTCCTTTCGTGAAAGTTCCCAGACTGAGCATGTTGAGCTGACATTATTGAGTGAAAACTCTGACCTACACAAACATTTTCCCTTTTTATCCTGCTTTCACAAATTAGCAGTGATGCATACACCTCTTGAAGAGAAATCGAACCAATTGGTGACTGAATATTGACAACTATGGGGCTGTAGGTCTCTTCTAGACCTTTTAGTATTAACATTATCGACTCAGATAATGTAATTATCATGCATGCTCACACCATTCTTCTTGATATTTTGTATCTCAGATTTAAGCTGCATAGTTCTAGCAATAGTCTGTGTAGAAAATTGAGTTTCCAGAGTGTTCCATATAGGAAGTTTTGCAATTGATGGTAGAACTTAGAATGTTCTCGGAGACTGAAGTAACCGACCCATCAATGTTTGGTCTCATTTCTTCCAGACTTGATATTCAGGGTTGATGTATGTGTGAGGTTTCTTGGTTTTCATTCACCATGTTATTCAACCATTTTGGTGCTTGCTCAGTGCCATGGATTAAGCTTTCAAGGTCATTGGCTCTAAAACGCAGCAAGATTTGTGATTTCCACAGCAAATAATTGTTGTTTGTCAGTTTGACAGGACCAATAAAAACAAAGGATGGATTGCCTGCTAAGGACTTTGGCTTCATGTTTTAGGATGTTCCTGTGTTGCTGCTACTACTGGCCATTTCAAGTGTAGGCTAAGATACAAAGTAGAAAATTGAGAGAAAAACTGGATTTTTTTTTTAACAAGCAACAATGAGTATGAAAGTTGCTTTCGATTGACAAAATGGTTTCTTCCAGAAAGTTTGAAAAGCAAAAAGTCAAGAAATAATCCTGTCCTTATGTTACAAACTAACGTGGCAGCAATCCAAAGGTGGACTCAATTCATCAAAATTAAAATAACTTTAACTATAGTATATACTGGTGGACTCCATGTTTGAATACAGCTGTAATGCAAGTGCCAAATTATTCAGCATAGCCGTACCTGAGATCAAATCATTCGATCCCGAGAATTGAAGACCCGATGAGCCTAAGTCCGGAGTAGATGTACTTAAAACCAAAGCTACCTAAAGACTCGAGGAGTTTTGAGTCCTGAGCAGCTGGACTCGAGACCAAAGCCGTCTAAAGACCCTAGGAGTTTAAGTCCGGGGCAGCGGTACCCAAGGCCAAAGCTGTCAGAAGATCCGAGTAGTTTTTAAGTCCCAAACAGCTGTGCCTGAGACCAAAGTATCTGATCTGGAAACTGAGGGTTCTTCAACAGATATCAATTAGGAAGTGCCATATCTAATCTGAATATTCAATCCAGAAGTGGAAGATAAGATTATTTTGAGGGTGCTTACTACTTGTAAGCTATAAATTAATTCTGTTCTAGTACGTCCACGGGCCCTAAGACATGTACGTTTCTCTAAGAGGTCTTGAGAATATATAGCGGTTTAAAGTTCTTGAATTTTGATGGATTCAGTAATTGACTTGAATTGAAAACGCTAAGCTTGGGTTCTCTGTTCTGACCATCTTAAGTTAGTTATTACTTGGTAAAACCAAATACTTTGACCAACCAAATGTCTCAAATTTAAAACGCTAAGCTCGTGTTCTGAGTTCTGATCACATTGAGTTCGTTATTACTTGGTAAAACCAAATACTTTGACCAATTAAATATATCTAGTTTTCTATATAAATGCACGGCCAAAGTTCGACAACTAAAGCAGAATCGGAAACAGCCTTTCGGACTATAATCTCAGGCCAAAATCGTAAGTTGTAAGCAGACAAAATGAAGTTCGTTTGGCTTTTACTCAAGCTGATGTTCCTAGTTCTTATCTTGTCTCAGGTTACCAACGGAGCCAGGTATGCAATTGTACTCATTTACTGCAGAAGAATTTGAAAAATCCTGGAGGATTAACAATTTTTTGGTTTATAAATAATACTGACCCAAATTCTACAAAATAAAATGAATCCTTACAGGTTCAGAAAATTGGAAAACGATGTTCAGGGAAGAGGAGGTAGGCCAGGGCCGTCACCACCAACTCCAGTCGGAAAGGACCCCGACGAGGTTCATTGATTGAATCCCATGGAGCTGAAGAATAGGATACACCAGTAGAGTCTTGCGACGTTCATTTTACTGTGGCCTCATTTCTATTTTGGCTTCAAGTAACTGGTGCCTGGGGAATTGTTGTTGTTAAAATGCATGTTTGTTCGCATTTGTAGTGCTGTATTCATAATAAATACAGTGTAATGTAATGTATAATTAACAATTAAAGAAAATTAACAAAAATAGAAGGGTTTGCTTTAGAGTATGGTGCACTAAAATAGGATTACCTTGTACAAAATTCCGAGTGAAATTCGGGGCCGCCGTGGATTGGCAAAAATTATTAGGGAGAAAAAAATCAGACTTGCTGTTGATGTCACTTGAACAAGAAATTTCAGATCTATACCTTAACCTAGAATTTTTTTAACACAATGTCAAACTTTTTTTCAAACATTAAATTATTTTTATTATTCTCATTTTATTTTAAAATATAAATTTAAATAATTAAACAATTAATTTTTTTTACTCGTATCATTACAAAAAAACTTTTTGAATAATTAAAAAAATTATTTTACTTTTACTAAGAACATTTAAATTTTGACCTTTGAAAAATAGACCGTTTTACACTAAACAACTAATTTTTTAAAAATTTCTATTTTATAATATATATATTTATAAAAATTCTACCTTAAAAAATTTTATTTAAAAAGCGGAGCTTAAGTATTTCAAAAATATTGTGAGAGTAGAGCAGCCCACGAAAATATTCAGATTTCTTGTGTCCACAACTTCTTTTTAATTGTTTTCTATACCACATATCTATTGAACTTCCAAAATAAATTTCTCCTAATATCTAAATTTTTTGGAATTGGTTGTTCGTTGGGCATCCGATATGGATGCTCAACTTCAAGTCCTGGAGAGTGATAATGGATGTCAACCCACTGTTTGGTATAGGATTTCCATCTTCTTCGTATGTATAGCAAGGGCCTCCCCCTCATCATATCTATAAAAACTTAATTAGTCACATTTATACATAAGCTCGATTATATCTAGACTTTCACCTAATTTTATATTAACTTTCGTTTACATGTAATACTAATTTATAAAAAAAATATATATGTTAAGATTGAAGAACCCTATTTAAAATTTAAAAAAAATATATATAGGCCAAAAAATATATATAAACTAAATAAGTGAACATATTGTAAATTTAGACATCACTTTTAATTTAAAATCTTAAAATATTGGGTTTATAAGTTTATTTTATTTATATATTACTTATTTGTCTTATATCTTTTAACGTGAGACGTTTATATTTCACATACTCATACTTAAATATAACAATCTACCCTTCATATGTGAGTCTTTTTACATTGAGTTTATACCTTATTTTATTTTACTTCCCTTAAATAAAAATTATTTTATATTTGAATATTACGGTGTTATCAAGAATTCATATTTCCACCAAAATTGACTCAATGATCCTAGATTTCAAGCCCGCCAATGCTCTACCTAGAGCTGCATAGGAGTTGAACATACTTTTCTTTCTGCGAGAGTCATACCTTAGCCTGCTTTTTACTTTTATCCAAAGTGCACACTTGCTAATGCTCTACCTAAAATCACATAAGAGTCGAACATACTCTTTTTTTTGTAGGAACTACATATTACCACTCCACCTTAAACTAGCCTACTTTTCTTAGGCCAAGTTCTTTGGGAGTCTATAACTTTTCATTATTCCTCGTAAGACAACAATCACGAGAACACACACAACCGCTTACAGTCACGTTGGAGTTAAACATGCTCTTTTTGCCTAGAGTCACTTAAGAGTTAAATATGCTCTCTTTTTGCTATTCAGAGTGCATGTTTGTCAATGCTCTACTTAGTTACGTGAGAGTTGAATGTACTCTTTTTTTTACAGAAGTCCTGTATTATCACTCTTCTTTGTACTAACTCACTCTCCTTTAGCTATCTTTCTTGGATCATCTTTCTTTAAAGTTCATAGCTCTTCATTATTCTTCATAGAATAGCAATTATGAGACATATACAACCACTATTTTCATACTAGCAGTATAAGTCTTTCCACATTGGTGTTATCAAGAGTCCATGTTTCTATCAAATTTGACCTGATTTTTTTATATGAGCCTCATATTGCCACTTTACCTTGGACTGGCCTACTTTTCTTGGGCCATCTTTCTTAGACCATATCTTTTGGGAGTCCATAACTCTTTATCGTTTTTCATGGGACAACAACTATGAGAACACCCACAACTACTGTTTTCACACTAGCAATGTGAGTTTTTCTACATCGGTGTTTTCAAGAGTTCATGTTTTTACTAAGCCTAACCCAATTATCCTGAACTTTAAGTCTGTTAATACTCTATCCAAAGTTGCATACGAGTTGAACATACTTTTTTTTCTCTGCAGAAATCACACCTGAACCTTCATAATTCTTTATCATTTCTCATGGGGCAGTAACCATGAAAACACACATAACCACCATTTCTATACTTGCAGTGTGAGTCTCTCCCCATTAGACTTGGATTTTACTTTACTTTTATATTCAAGTATCATGGTGTTATCAAGAGTTCATATTTCTATCAAGTTTGATCTAAGATTATCTTAAACTTTAAGTTTATCAAAGCTCTGTCTAAAGTCAAGTGAGAGTTGAATATACCTTTTTTCTTAAGGAGCCATGCCTCAATTTGCTTTTTACTTTTATTCAAAGTGTATGCTTGTTAATGCTATGTCTAAAATCTTGTGAGAATCGAATGTACTCTTTTTTCTATAAAAGTCACATATTATCATTCTATCTTGAACTAGTTCACTCTCTTTATACTATTTTTTTTGGACTATCTTTCTTAGGAATTCATAACTTTTTATTATTTTTCATGGGGCAACAACTACTAGAATACATATAATCACTGTTTTTATACTCACGTTCTTTCTGAACCATCAATTCTAACACTAATGATTAAGATCAAAAAAACTCACTCAAAATTTGAAGAGAATATATATAAGGTAAATAAGGGAACACATTTATGAAGTTAAACACCACTTTTAACTCAAAATTTAAAAGAATTGAATTTTTGAATCTATTTCACTTATTTATCTTATATTTTTTTAATGTAAAATATTTTTATTTTACATATTTTCACTTTTTCAATTATATATGTGCGTGTGCACTCGCACACAAACTTTTTCAAGCTGCCCCTGATATTTTTACTAATTTTTTAAAATATTTTCTTCACTCTTTTAGAATATACTACAAACACTCATTAGTTTTCCATAATGAAGTTTGATTATTTTCAATCATTAGTTCTGTTACAACTTCTTGTCATTACCTTGCAAAACCAAACACTTTGACCAACCAAATGTATCTAGTTTTCTACATAAATGCAAATCCAAAGTTCAACAATAAAAACAGAATAGGAAACTATCTTTCAGACTATAATCTCAAGCCAAAATCCTAAATTATAAGCAGAGAAAATGAAATTCTTTTGGTTTCTACTCAGGCTGATATTCCTAGATTTTACCTTGTCTCCGGTTACCAACACAGACCGGAGAAGAATTTGTAGAATCCTGTATGATTAACAATTTTTTGATTTATACCTAATGCTGACTCAAATTCGGAAAAAAAAGAAAAGAATCCACGCAGGTGCAGAAAATTGGGAAGAGGTGATCCAGTGCCGTCAACACCAACTCCGATCGGCAAGGACCCAGAAGAGGGTCATGTGAATTGACTCCCATGCCATGGTGCACGAAAACAGGAAGTGACAGTACAGTCTGTTCATTTTGCAGGGCCTCCTTCTATTTTGGTTTAAAATAACCGGGCCAGGGTGGGGCGGAGGAATCATTTTGGTTAAACTTGTTCGCATTTGTAGTCGAATATTCATAATAAATACAATGTAATGCATTGGATGATGTAACCATTGAAGAAAATTAACAAAGACAAAATGATCTCAGAGTATGGTGCACTAAGAAAAGATTAAAGGGATTTACATTACATTCGTCAAAATTCTGAAGGAAATTTCGGAACTGGAATGGGCTACCAAAACTTGTTAGTGAAAAAGAAAAAACACG
The DNA here is from genome assembly GCA_035221805.1 of Trichilia hirta. NCBI lineage: Eukaryota > Viridiplantae > Streptophyta > Magnoliopsida > Sapindales > Meliaceae > Trichilia > Trichilia hirta. The sequence continues at coordinate 7,683 of JAWDEX010175122.1, read as the reverse complement.
AAGTTCATGAAGAGAAAAACAACCGACTAGCTGCTGGAGTCACTTGAACAACCAATTTCAAATCTATATCTTGACCTGGAACATTTCTAAATTGCTTTGGATAATATGCAACATAAGACAACGTGAAAAGAATCTTCTAATTGTGACTTCTAAGCAAAGCTGTAGAAGACATGAGATATATTTGAAATTAAGTCTTTTAAATCACGGTTATTATAGAAAAGGATATTGAATCTGTCAAGTAGATAGACGGTATACGTTAATTAATAACCAAGTAAAACTGTTGAGGATTTTGTTTGATTTGGAGCATATCCATGACGACATAACAAGGGGTTGATTGCTTAGGAAAGCTGGTTTCATGTGACTTCTGATATTCAATAATTTGGTTCGCAACTTCGACCAAGTCGGGTTAGGTTTTCTGCTCATTATTTATAATCCCCAAGGTGTTCTACTTGGAGCATTCGATGAAGCCAATTTTTCCTATAAAAGCATGGAATCAAGGCTCCAGCAGAATAAGAACAGAATAAGGCACAAATACTTATCGTTCCAGATGAAGCTACTTTGTTTACTGCCGCGCTTAATCTCTCAAGTTCTTGTCTCAAAGTATTCAGTCCAGGTATGTTTCACTGTAAAACAATCTTCACCGTACAGTTTCCATTAGTTAGAAAGATACGCAACTGAAAAAATATTGCAAAACTGGTATGAAAGTTGTTTTTTATCTTAATAAGAAAAAAATCTGATAAATAACATAATATTTATTCTCAAATCTATCGTTATTAATTTTATTATTTTCGATTAAGAATATGCTAATTAAAAAGGATATGCCAAATTAAAAGTGTGTGCTGGCAAAATACAGCAATGAGATTTTTTTTCTTTTAAAGTCAATTTAATTTAGTTCATTAATTAATTTTAATTCATTTAGATAATTAAACAAAAAATAAGATTATGCAAAGTTTCTTATACTATTATTTATGTTATAAATTTTTTTACTTATAAATTTTTTTTAATATTGTTAATAAAGCACAATTAAAATTAATTTTTATTTAATAATGAAATAATTAATATATTTCTATCAAGTATATAATTTCCAATTATGTATAACATATAAATAATAAGTTTATATAATATGTATAAGGGCCTATGCGTCAAAATACAACATTTCAAAATTTTTTGTTTATAAAAAAATAACTGAATTTAGAGAATAAAAAAACATATTATTCAAACATATACATTCACACCTAATTTACCTATAAGATGTTTCAACCAAATTTTGACCGATTCAGATTTCCATTAAAAAAAACACACTACTAACTTTGAAAGTTTTGTGCATACAATGTCGATATTTTTCCCCACGCCTGAGTTTGCATTTTGTTAAGATCTGGATGATGAAGACAATTTATCCCATTGCTATAAGTCCTATCTTTTACAGAGAAATATCTAAGACAGAAGTATGATCTACTACGCAAACTGATCTGGATTCCACAAATTTGCAACACCAATACGAGCAAATATAGATCATGCAACAAGTAATTTTAATTAATTAAAGGGTGAAAGAGCAACAAAGTAAAGAAAGCAATTTTACAATAAGGAACGTTTACAAAAAGTTATCACTCAACAAGCCCAGAAAAAATGTCAAGAATCACCAAAAGAGTGCATGTACAAAATGACCAGGATAGCACCTTGTATATTCAATATTCATATCCAAGTAGGAACGAGCATTTGCATCACAATGTACTCTGTTGCATTTGCTTACTTAAACACTTCAGTGTGCTGACCATTGACCGCTGATAAAGATCAAGCAACTAGAAAATGACTAAGAATTGGGCAGCTTTTGTTTGAATAAGCGCGGAAGTATTTCATGGGCACCAATGTCCAAAACCTCAGGGTCCCTGGAAAAGGATGGCCTATTTAGGTTCACTGACTGCAATACAAAATTAGATTGCACAAAATGGTACTATCTTACCACCACAAAAATGTAAAATCAACATGTTTGATAAGCTTATGAAGCAAGAGAAAAAGGAATGTAATAAGCATAGTGATTCACTATGCTTTGTCACAAACAGCGAGGTAAAAAACAAGCCACCATTTTATCACCACAAAAAGTAAAATTAATACAGTGGGAATCTTCTGGAGAAGCTAATACAATCATGCCAAGGGTTTCTAACATTGACCTAAAAGGGTGCTAAAAAGGGCCATCTCTTAGTGAGTTTGAGGAATAAAAGCTAGGCATGAAGTTTTCAATATCATAAACAAAGAGCCCAACTATAAATAACCCAGCCAATCCATATGGCTGGATTCAGTCTCGGATCAATAATAATAGGAGTCTCTCAATTGTCATTGGCTACAAAAGAAGATTGTTAAAAGGAGAATGAATATACTGCAATAATTACACAACCCATATTTACGGTATTACCTTTCAGAGGTTGACCATAAAATTACTTTCAGCAATGCAAACAACTTGAAGTTACGGGCAATTATGGGAAAATCTTGAGGAATAAGATTATTAGCATATCAGAGAGAGGAAAAACCTGCATAGTGTTCGCCCCTTTTCATTAGAACTAGGTATAAACCATAGTTTTCGCAGCAGAGGTGACTCAAATTGAACAAAGAAACCATCATGTTGCCCATGTTTCCACTTTCTTGATCCTTGACCTTTCCATACCTAGAAGGTGATCACACTATCAATAAGACCAGCTAAAGGAGTTGACATATATTTCAAGACTACAAAGAGAATAAAATCATGTATTACAAGCATAAGTTAGATTTAAGGAATATGCAGATCAGCTACAACAAGTAATAGATGAATGAATCAAACTGCATGCCTGGAAACGTTCAAATTAACAGGAAAGTTAGAATCAAACTGCACCTGTGGTCATGTATCTGTGATTCACAGAAAATATTTAATATCAAGCACATTTTAAAATATACTTGAAGTAATATTTCAATATCTATATAAATTCTGACCCCACACATATCCACATTGGAGCTAGTATTTACAATACCTAAATGAAGTTAAAAGCATGTCAATACTACATAGGTACAACCTATCTAATCCTTCATTAGGGTTTCCGTGCAGAACCCAAATAATTAATATTCCAAAATGCCATCGATCACACCAGAACAGATTTATGTGTTTTCTTTTCTTTTTCTTTCCTAAACAATGCTTAACTTTTAGGTCTAAATAACTGACATGATCAAACTTTGGCATACATAATTTAATGTCTTGATATGCATTCATGCCAAAACGTATTTTCACGATAGTCAACCATATGAAAGCACAGTGAATGATCCATAAAGATCGTAAATCATTTTTTTCTCATCAAGGAGATGCAAACCTGATCTAAAGCATATATGAAGACATATAGGTTACCTGAGGGTAAGATATGATACTTTTCGGCACCACTAGGCAAGCTGCGCTTGAGAACGAATCCTCAGCATACTTCCTTAGAAATGAAAAACAACTGCTGTGCGTATGGGGTGACTCGAAGGCCTGAAACAATATAGCAATCATTAGAAGTCAGGAATATGCCCTTTTAGTTAAACACTAAAAACATCCCTAACCATATATACCGGCTGAGATTGATGGATCAATGAATAAATGCATGTATTCTTCTCATTGTGTGCTTGGTAGAAACTAATAATTTGCAAAGGTTGAAGTTATAAATTCAAACCCAACAACAAGAGAAAGGGTATTATGTACCTTATCAATATTGACAATAGGGGCATATTTCTCACTGTCTGTCGTCTCTTTATCCAGAAGAAAATGCACTCTAGCATCCACTTTAGAAGTTTCATGCCATGTCTTCACAGCTGTCTCCATTGTCTCAACAAGAAAACAAAAGACATCCTTCCAATATTCTTCAGCTCCATACTTCTCAGACTGCAAAGAGGAAGACCAACTTAATCCTCCTTATCGGGAATGCTGAAAACAATTCTCTGAGAGTAAAACTGCATTACACAGTTCAGAGAATCAGCAGACCTTCTGCTTGTGAGAGAAGAAAATATGGCAAAATAGGACACTAAGAGACAAAGCAAACACAAGTTTTTATGATTAATCCCCCATGAAATGTGCTATCATATGCACAAAAAAAGATACTAAGCCTTTATATATGCAAAGAGTATTGCAGGAATCCTTTGGCTTCAGATATTACACTCACCATTTCAGATTTCAAAGCATCCAAGTGCTTCGCCATATCAACATTGGATCTCGTGTTCTCAACTTCTTCAGCACGCCTTTTGTCTTTTGCCAACTGGGAAACCCTCTTTATTTTTCTTGATACTTCTGCACTCTGTGGATTGCATCGCAAAGCTGTCTGAAAGGCACTTAAGGCCTAGAAGGTGAGGAGGGAAGAGAAATGAGCAGCTGAAAGAAAAAAGAAAAATGTTCTCTTGTCCAGAAGGCTAAATGAACAGGAAAACTGTAAATTAACAGGCATACATCATCATATCGTTCCATAGCCTCCAAAATGCATCCTTTCCTGAAATATCCCTGTAAGTGCATCAAAATGAGAATTGTTACAGGAGCTTGGTAGAGAAAGTAAGATGATTATTAATTAAAAGAAACATAAACCTTTTCCCAATGGGGGTTCAATGTGATTGCTGTTTCTGCATCAGCAAGCGCTTTGCTTAGCTTAACCAGCTGCAGAAATGCTGCAGCACGGTTGCTGGCCAATAATAAATATTACAATGGAGAAGATGCGTTAGTACATATTCAATACGAAGCCTGCACAGACATGAATACGTACAGATATGACACGTGAAGCTAATGGGGAAGCAAATATATGTCAAAGGAGTTGATTCTACGTCTAATAGTATGTAACCATTAACCAAGTAATATAAGGTCTGGCCCATAAATTTAATACATGATCAAATGCAGAAGAAATAAAATCTCTTAAGCTCAATGATATATCCCACATTTAAAATCAGTTCACGAATTAAATATTTTCAGTTTCTAGTATTATCCGAATTTTAGCTTAAAACGAAACAAAAAAAAAAAAAAAATTAAATGGTTTAACAAGGTCAGGTTATAAAAGGATCGACAGCACATAGTGCTCTAGATAAATTTAGATATGCCAATCACCATCATGCAAATACAAACCAGAATGTTTTTCACACAGAATTTAACAGAATAGGCATTCAAGGTTTAAAATTTCCCGACAATAACAAGCATTTAAGTAAATGAAGTAAGAAGTAAAAAAATTGCATTAAGATGAACGTCGAAGCAAATATCAACAGAAATTTAGTACAAATCGACTGCAAATAAATCAAAACCCCACTTAAAACACTCGACTGCGGTATTAAAATGCCAAATAAAATTTGTTTTTTGATTAATGAAGCACCCATTCAGAAAAATAATTGCAAGTACCTGTAAAGGGTTGGATTCGAAGGGTCTTGTTTGATCGCCTGAGTGTAAAGAGCAGCAGCTTTGAGATAGTTCCCAGCTTTGAAGAACTCATTACCTTTATCTTTCAATGACATCTCTTCCGCCGTACCTGATCCTGCCTCAGCAGCCATGGTTTGATAAAGTCACAACCTTTTCAAACAAAGAAGATTGCAGTCACTGCTTTTTGTGTCTTTTGGGTCTATGGCGTTTGTGAGAGAGTTTTGTCTTTGGTTCTTTCTGAGGCTTGAAGTTTCCACCAACTGGGTTCTGCTCGCTGGCGCTGGGCCTCAGTTGAACTTGAAACGTCCGCTCGGTCTGGTCTGGATTGAAAGAGTATCGCGTGTATTCAAACCTCCGGTGGAATTGTGGTCTTCCAAAATGTCCAAGAATCTTGACCGTTCGATTCTAGGTTGCAAAAAAATAATCAACCGACATGTCGTTTTACCTGTGTCTTGACAAACGACAAATTGTTTTAAATTCCCTCTCCGTTCTGAAAATAAAAGGCAACGAGAACTGCCTCTGCTAAGCATTCTCGCTGCAGACCACGACGCTAATATTGAAGGCACCATAAAACGGTACAATTTCATGAACTTTGTGTAGGTTTTTACAAAGTAAAACTAAGTTTTTCCTTGTTGGTATTTGTTACACTCTCAATCCTAGAGTTCATGCGAAATAATTGTCATAAATTTTTTAAATATATTTTAAATTTTAACTACATTTTTTCGATTTACAAAATTAATCAAATACCTATCTTATTTTTTGTGTAATTATATATATATACTTTTAAAAAATATCTTAATTATTTTATAAATATAAATTATACACATTTTTTTGAAATTTTTAAAAATTTTACATTAAAAATAAATAAATATAAAATAATTCCAATCATACAATTTAATAAAAATAACTTTTAAATAATATCTTATAAAATAATTTGTAAACATGCAAAATCATATAATCTAAATTTATGATTTCATATCATAAATTCTTCACAAAAATATTTTCAGTAGAAAAACTTTTACTATATGATTAGTTATAAACTAAATAGATATTGATAGCTTTAAAATAACTTTTGATTACAGCAACTAATGTGCTTTCTACTCTGCATTCGATTTTCTAAAACTAAAGAATAAGAGGGCGAGTATACGGGAGTATACTCCGTGAGCGGACCATAAATATATAATACACATAATGAATATTTATCACAACACACATAAGAAGAAAATCTAACAAGATAAAATATTCGAAATATTTAAGTTATTAAAATAAGACATTTATAAAACAAACAAAAAAGATTAAAGTCAAGTTATTAAATAAAAATTTTAAAATAGTCAATAAAATTATTAGACAATCCAACATCTCAGTATTCACTCAAGCCAAGAGCAAATCCGAGCCATCAGTAAATTTTTCATGTATTTAAAATAATGAATGTTTAATAAAAATATAGTTTATATGATAAAATACATTATGCATAATTTGTTATAAAATTTTTGGTCTACTACTAATGTTAGCTTAAAGTAGTTTATGAATTCTCACATAATTGACCTCTATATTCTCGTTTAGTAAGCTATTTCACCATAAATAAGGTCATCATCTCCCTTACACTAGCCTTACTAACATACCCACTCACCTTAGCAGCCCCTCTGGTTTATCCCTAGGCTACGTAATTTTATAGCTATAGTTTAGGCCTTTATAGCCAAAATCTTCTCACCCTATATCATATATTAAATCAAAAAAATAATAACTTGACTTTCTAGTGACATAATCATCACAAACTCATTCATAAGTCAAACAATAAAGTCCAATGTCATAATTATGCAAAATATCCAATTTATAATAAAATATAAAGATTAAAATATCTTTATTATCCTCTGGCCATGCACATATACAAATCATAAATCATATATTATAAAAATTGTCAAAATATTATGAAAAATAGTGGTATCATAAAATATAAATTTAATTCAATATTCAAAATAAACTACAAACAAAGAGACCCTTCTAACTTCCATCATAATAATAATTTCAATGCTTTTTATGTGATCTTAAATCATATATTTATAAAATAGTTCTAATATCTTATAGTATTTAAAAATAAGGTTTGATTTAAAAACAAAGAAAACATAAAAGATCCACTCACTTAATAAGGAGGGTATACACTTTTCTTACTCTTTGTGTCTTGAAGTTTCACCGCTTAATTTCTCAATGCTAAGGGATCATTTCTAGATTGAAAAATTGAATTTCTATACAATCATTAATCAAACAGAAAGTGCTAAATTTTCTCTCATAAACCCTAACTTTTA
>JAWDEX010175112.1:627-15155 GCA_035221805.1 Trichilia hirta | reverse complement strand
GCAATGCACTGTTTTTATATGAAGGTGTCAATACATTTATGAGAAGGTGTCGACATTTATAAATGATTTAAACAATTAAATTGATGCGCCTTTTCAACTATAATTTATAAGGATACGTGTTAATCGTTATGAGGTTGAGAATTTGAAAACAAGAGAAAAATAAAAGGATTACAATAATTTGAGAAACTAACAAGTGATAGGTGACAGAAAGCAACAAATGTGTGAATTAATTTCACATAGTTTGGCGACCTTTGAAATCATCCTTGTACAGTTTCCCAATAACTAAAAAGAGATAATCTTTCACATAAAAAGATGCATGGGTTTTGATACATTTATTAAAGATTTCGATACATTTGTACATTAGTTATGCTTTCCCTCTATTTATATTAACACTAATGTGCAAAGAATAGAAGGGCGTCGATACGTTATTTAAGGGTATTGACACATTATTTAAGGTGTTGATATGTTTGAAAGTAAGTTATATTTTTTGCCTCTAGTATCAAACCTGAAGTGTAAAAAGATTAAAAGGGTATCAATATGTTTTTAAGAATATTGACATATAATCTAAAGGTATTGAAATGTTATTCCTCGGTATCAACACGTTCTTTAAAAGTGTTGATAAGTTATCTACAAGATATTGACACTTGTGATTCAAGTATCAGTAATTCTTTAGCTTGTGTCAATCCTTTGTGCTTATTCTACTAAACTCGATTAAACTTGTATCAATAATAATTCAAACACATTTCCAAGTACAAATCAACACTCTTACTCAATCTTCATCATTCCTAATTTGCTTATAATGCAACAAAATATTTCTCTATCAAAAAGTCTTGTGAAAATGTTAGCTAATTATTCATTGGTATTGATATACTCAATGTACATACCCCTTTGTTAACATGATCATGAACAAAGTGATGTTTAACCTTTATATGCTTTATTTTAGAGTGATGTACCAGAGTTTATAGTTAAATCAATGACACTTGTGTTATCACATATGATTGGAATCTTTTTAATCTTCACTCTATCATCTAATCATTAATGTTTGATTAAATATACTTATTTGACATTTAATGTTTGATTGGAATCATTAATGTGTAGAACAACTACCTACAGAAACATATTTAGCCTCGATAGTAAATAATGCAACTATATTTTACTTTTTACTAAACTATAATACTAATGCATTTTCTAGAAAGTAGCATTTTTCACTAGTACTCTTCATATTCACTTTACTACCTTTATAATCAACATTAGAATATCTTTAAAAATCAAATAAGCCATCTTTTAGATAAAATAATCCTAAATTTAGTATTTCTCTTAGATAACGAAATATCCTTTTTATAGCCACTAAGTGTGATTTCTTAAGATTTGTTTGAAATCTTACAAACACACATATATTATAGAGAATGTCTGATCTAGATGCTGTTAAGTATAATAACGATCTTATCATATCTCTATATAATTTATGGTCTACACTTTTGTCCAGGTCATCCTTATCTAAAGAAGTCAATATACTTACAGGCATATCCACACGTGATTCTTCTAGAAGAGCAAATCTTTTTAAAAGATCTTTTATGTACTCGGATTGAAAGAGATAAATTTCATCAATAATTTGTTTTATTTACAGTCTTAGAAGGAAGTTTAATTCTCTTATCATATTCATTTTAAATTTACTTTTCTTCAAATTTGAAAAATCATTACCCATGAAGTCGTTAGTACTACCAAAAATAATATTATCTACATAAATTTAAATAATTAAAATATGTTTATCTTTGGTTTTAATAAAAAAAATTTGTCAGCACTCCTCATTTTAAAATCATTGTTTATCAAAAATTCATAAAGCCTTTCATATCAAGTTTTAGAAGTTTATTTTAAACCATAAAGGGCTTTAGTAAGCTTATACACATGATTTAAAAATTTATGACTTTTAAAATAGGGAGATTGTTCAACATAAACTTTTTTATTTAGAAAATCATTTAAGAAAGACTTTTGACATTTATTTAATAAAGTTTAAAATATTTAAAATAAGCAAATATTAAAAAGATTCGAATTTTACTTCTAGTTTAGCCATAAGAACATATGTTTTATCAAAGTCTATCACCTTTTTTTGTCATAACTTTGAGCAACGAGTATAATCTTATTTTTAGATATATGCCCATACTCATCTAGCCTGTTTCTAAAGACCCATTTAATTTCTATAATTTGACAATTACTTAGTTTTAGAACTAAGGTCTATACCTTATTTTTTTAGAATTGATTTCATTCCTTTACATTATTAGAACCCAATCTTTATCATCCAAGACTTTTTTAATCTTACTAGGCTTTAATTGAAATACAAACATAAAGTTTTAAATTTCTCCAGGGTTTTGAGGTAACTCGTTATTTTCTTTTACTTCTAAATCCTTAAGAAGGATCACTAATAATCAATTCTTAGGATGATTAGATGCATACTTCGAAGCCTTTAGAATTTTTTTAGGAGTTTCTTCTATATGTTCTTTAATAATCTCTTTTTATTTATCCTTTAGAATATCATTTATCCTCAAATCATTCATCTTTTCTATGACCTCAATTTCTTTTATTTTTTCTTGAGTTATCATTCTAGTTACATTCGAATCTTACTTATCGAAGGTTACATGCACAAATTTCTCAACTATTTGAGGTCTCTTATTGTACATTTGATATGTCTTACTCTCGAATGAGTAGTCTAAGATATACCCAAGTCAATTTTAGGCTTAAATTTCTAAGATTGTCTTTGATATTCAAGATATAATAAGTACATTTAAAGACTCTAAAGTAACTAATCTTAGGCTTTTTTTTAACAAATGAGCTTATAGGGAGTCTTTTCAAGAAATTTTTTAATCAGCACCCTTTTTGAGATGTAACGACCTGTATTAATTACTTCAACTCAAAAGTATTATGGTAGTTCATATTCACTAAGTATAGTTCTACTCATCTCTTATAAAGTTTTTTTTTTTTTTTGCTATCATATTTTGCTGAGATATTCTAAGAACAGAAAAGTTATGAATGAATTCATGTTCATCACAAAATACTTTGAACTCATAATTTATAAACTCTTCTCCTTAATTACTCTTAATCTTAATAAGTTTATACCTTAACTTATTTTAGATTTTTCTAGAAAAATTCTCAAATGTCTCAAATGTATTACCCTTATCCTCTAAAAAGAAAACACAAGTGAATCTTGAGTAATCATCTACTATTATATATGCACAAAATTTATTGCCTAGTGATGCAATTCAATTAGGTCCAAACAAATTCATATAGATAAGTTCTAGGTGTTTAGATGTTGATACAATATTCTTAGACTTAAATGAACTTCTCACTTGCTTACCCATTTGACATGGACAATATATTTTATTTTTGGTAAATTTTAGATTTAGACTGTCCTCTAGCATACCATGTCTAACTAATTTGTTAATGAGATCTGTATTATAATAACCTAACCTTCTATACCAAAACCAAGAGTCATCATACAATACTTGCAAATAAATGTCATTCACAATATCAATTTTACCAAATTTGATCACATACATATCACCATTTTTAAAAGCATGAAAAATTTTCTTATTACTAGTATCAAACACATCATATGAATCCTTAAGAAATATAACATTATATCCATTATCACATAGTTGACAGACGCTAAGTAAGTTATACTTCAAGCCATCTATAAAAGGTACATTTCAAATGATAACATTATCTACCTTAATTTCATCTATACCAAAAACTTTTCCACGGTTATTGTCTCTAAATATCATATATTTTTCTTTCTTCTTAGCTAGATGAAGAAATATCTTTTTATTTTTTGTCGTATGTCTTAAACATTCACTATCTAAAAGTTATTTCTTATTATACTTGATGCTCTCCATATAAGGTACTTTTTATAAAATACAATCAATTTATTTTGGTACCCACTTAACCTTGAGTCTATAAATGTTAGCATTTAGCTTCGAAAGTCAGATTATTTAGCATGCACATTTGATTTTAATTTTGTTCTCTTAGGAACCCATATCATTTTAGAACCTTTGTAAGTCTTTCTTTCAAAAATGTATGTGCTACTATAACGATCTCTTTTGTTATATCTCATTACTTAAGCAATTTATCTAAAGATTTCTTTTCTTGTGTAAACCTTTTCAGTTGTCTTATTGGTCACATACTTTTTCCTATAAGATTATATTTTCTTTCTTTAGCCGATCTAATTCTTTAGCACAGTTATATTCATGTTTCTTTTTCAACTCATTAACTTTTAGTCTTAAGCTCTCATTTTTTTTATCTAAGTAGTGAGTTTTTTTCTTAGTCATTTTATATTTAGCATACAACTTCTTAAAATTAGAATATAAATCTTTATATAGTTTAGTCAATTCATCATACAGTAAGTCACCATTTTTACTAGTAGAATTAAAAATGAAATATAATAAGCTATAAGAAGAAAAGGTTACCTTTGTGCTTGCTTTCCTATGAAATAGAAATTTGCTCTTTTATCTTTTGATGATGTGATGCTTTCTTCACTTGATAAATTATCTTAAGTGACTTTCATAGCTTTCTTTTTCTTTTTATCCTTCTTGTCCCTTTTTAATGGACACTTAGGTCTGATATGTCCTAATTTTTTGCACTCATAGCAAATGATTTCATTTTTTTTCTCTTTTTCTTTGCTCTTTTTAAAATTTTCATTTCTTAATTGATTGTTTTTTCTCTAATTTCTTCCTCTGGTTTTATCTTTGTTGAAGAACTTTCTAAACCTTTTGGTCATGAGCATAAGTTTTTTATCCTCTTCACTCGATTCTTTTTCATTGTTCTCTTTTTTTTATTATCATGTTTCCTTCAAGATAATCATTTTCTTGCCTTTTTCACAGTCTTTATCTTTGTTCCTCTTACTTTTTAGCTCATAGATTATGAGTAAACCTAAAAAAAATTTTAATAGCAAGGATTTTAGATCTTTAACTTCTCTAATGGCTATTACTTTTGCCTTTCATGTCTAGGCAAACTCTTTAATATCTTTGTAACTATATCTACATTAGAGTAGCTTCTGTCAAATGCTTTTAAATCATTAGCAATGTCAGTAAATCTAGTATATATGTCTTTTATGCTCTTATAAGATTTCATCTTAAATAGTTTATAATTATGAACAAGTATTCTAATTTTAGAGTCTTTGACTCTACTAGTTCTCTCATGAGTGACTTTCAATATATCTCAAATCATTTTAGTTGTATGATATCAAGATACTTTATTATATTCAGACCTATCTAATACATAATATAGAATATTTATTGCTCTATTATTGGTCTAAAATAGAGTCTTTTTCTCTGTTATCCACTTAGTTTTAGTTTGGGATTTAGTTTAGCCTTTCTAGTGACTTTGTTAGTTATTACTGGAGCTTTGTATCTATCTTCGATAATGATCACTATCTCAAAATTTAATGTGTTAAAATAAATTTGTATATGCTTATTCTAATAAGTATTATCGATATCATTAAAAAGTGAAGGCTTATATGTGAACTGACCTTCAACTAATTGTGCTAAAATGCTGCTAGATGTTATTTAGTGATCTATTACTCTAAGATAATTAATCTTAAAAACAAATGAGTGAAACTCTGATACCACTTATTAGCTCAGTGGTTGCACTTAAAAGGGGGTAAATTGGGTAAAATAGCAACTTTAGAGAATTTAAAATAGTGATATATAAATGTACATTTATTCTTCAATTCTTGGTGAACTCAAAGACAGTAAAACAAAATAATTAAGTAAGAGAGAGAGAGAACATATAATAAAATTTATAATAATTTGAAAATGTGCCTACGTCTAATTTTCTTGAATTTAATTTCTGAACTAAGGAGTCACTAAGCTTCTTATTTTTTAAAGTCAAGAGTAACCCACTAATAATTTTTTTTTTTTATTGAGTGAAGAGTAACCCACTATAATAATTTCTTTTACAATTAGGTGAAGAGTAACCTCAATAAAATAGTAACAATAATGAACTCATGTACTCTCTTTTAGAGTGAATATATAATGAGCACACAAATAATCAAAACTTTCTATCACTAGAATAAAACTTTAAGTTATAGAGAATAATCTTAATTCTATGAACTTGTTGCAATGAATTCTATCTAATTTTTTTCTATTTTTTCTTATCTTGTTTTATTTTGCAAATCTTATGTAATTTACTTTTTTGAATAATTATTTTCAATAACACTCTGAATTTGCCCTTAAAACTTATAGTAAATATTGAAACTAGCCGTTATAAACTCGATTCAGTAGAATGTCTAACCCATTTTTTAAATTTAAGGGTAATATAGGCATTTTTTATTTTAATCGTATATGTGCATATATAGAATTGAGAGATAATTGATATTTTATAGAGATTTTAAACTTATTTGTGATAATATAAATTGCTAAGAAATTTAAGGGTTAATTTTTGATATTATTATTAAAATTATTAATACTTTTGAAAAGCAAGATTAAAAATATCGATATTGTAGAAAACAAGTCGATATGTATAAAAGAAGTATTGATACTTTGGGAGAAATATTGATACATTAAGTAAAAGTATCGATACTTTAGGACAAAAAAATTGATATTTGTGGCTCTAAGTAGAAAGGGTCGATATGCATTAGGAGAAATATCAATACATTAAATGAAAGTATTAATACATTAGGACAAAAAAAATTGATATTTGGGACTTTAAGAAGAAAGGGTTGATACTTACTAAAGATATATTGATACTTAGTGACTGGTAAATAAAAGTATCAATACTTGGAGGTCATGTATCAATACCTTGAAGCGGAGAAAGTTCTCGAGAGTTAAAGAATAGTTGTGGTATCGACCAAATCAATACTTTAAAAAAAAATATTAATATTTAAGTGAAAATATCGATATATTAAGGTAAGTATTGATACTTTGAAACTGAGAAGTCAGATTCTAGAAAGAAAAAAAAAAAAGGAAACAAAAAAATATATCAATATTTTGTGCTATCGTACGATACTCGAAGGAAAGTTTCAATACATTTAATGTATCGATACTTTCTGACAAATAAACTAGAATTATTCCAAAATTATTAGTAAACAAAATATTTTGGCAATGAAATTACTATTTTACCCTTTTCTAGAGTTTTTTTTTCTTCAATTTTTCAAGAATAAAGTGATAAATATACAAATCAGTATAAAAAAAGGGCAATGGTAAAAATGAATCATTTTTTCTTCTGTCATTTTCTTTCCTCTCTACGTTAGTATCTCCTCATTTTTCTTTTTAGAATCCAACAACATCTCTCTATATTTTCAATGTTTCTTTAATTATTCTTGAATTTTTTACTTACAATAACTCTTAATTGACATCCTTCAGCTTTTACAAAGCTTTTTTTAGCAATTTAGATAAGAGATTAAGTAAAATCTCTTAATCAATTGAAAATTTTATATTCCAACGATTTCAATAAATTCAAAGGGTATTACAGGATTGAGATAAGATTCTTAAAGTATTTTAGAACTTTAGTTTATGGCTATTTATAATTTATAGAGTGAGTTTTATTATCATAAGAAGATTCATAAATGATAAGATAAGATAACTAAGATTAAGTGAAGAAATAATATTTATGAGCTACAACAAGCTAGTTAAAAGTAAATTCTCATGAATTTATAGGTGTTTTAATATAATGGGTATGTGGGTAAATAAACAAATACATTTATAGAATTGTAAATTGATGATATAGATAAAAATGTGAAGTATAGATGTTAATACCACGAATTTTAAGTTAGAACGACTAAAGAAGTATACATTGTCCCTAGTTGGTGAGTGAAATTATGTTATTTTCTTTATTTTGGTAAAAATAATGTTATAAAAATTTGAAATTACTTTTGAACTGGTAAAATTATTTTATTTATGTAAATTGAGATATTTCGAAGGCAATAAATATTTTATTGTGATAAAAATTAGGAGAATGTCTCACTTATTTGTGATTTATTTATACGTTTTATAATTTTATTAACTGATGATATTTATAATTTTTCTCATAATAATTTTATCATATTTGTATTAATTTATTGATGAGGTCAGAGTTTAATTATGATATTTTTATATGATATTATTTTATAAACCTTGATAACATGTATATTTGTGATATGAGATTTTATTATTTTTATATATAATTGAGTTTATGTTAATTGAGATCAGAAATTCAATTACTATAAATTTATTTTGATCTATGACATTAAGGCCAAAGAAGTCATGGTTATGAGGGTCTAAACTATAATTATAGAGTTAAGTAGTCTCGGATAGACCGAGGCAGTGGCTTTCCAGGTGAGTGGTATGTTAGTAAGGCCGGTGTAAGGGAGGTGACAATCTTATTTATAGTGGAGTAGCCCGCTAGGAAAAAATATAGAAGACAGTCATATGTGAATTCATAGACCATTCTAAGTCAATATCAATGGCGGGCTTAGTTTTTATAATAAATCATGCATTCATTAATTTTATCATATAAATTAAATTTTATAATTTTAATTGCATAAAAATTCACTGACGGCTTAGATATGCTCTTGGCCAGAGTAAACTTCGAGAATGAAGCTTGGCTAATGATTTTTGATACTAGTTAAATTTCTATTAAATAAATAAATTTTATTAAAATTTTTAAATATTTTTCTAACATATTTTATTTTAAATACTTTAAATATTTGTATATGTTTTGTATTCCCTTACGAAGTATACTCTTTTATATCCATTGGTTTACTCTTCAGTTTTAGGAGATTGAAATCAAGATAGATTTTGAATCCATTAATGGTGCTAATTGATTTAAGATTTTGAATCCACTAGTATCCTTATCGTTTCTATTTATTGTCCTATTAATTTGTCTATTGGAAATGTTTTGATAAACTGTTGTATGTACTAGTATGTATAAATAAAAAAAATATTTATTTAAAATAATATAATTTAAATGTAAACTACTTTTATATTGTATTTCAAAAATATTTTGAAAAAATATTTAAGAAACATATTTATGCTATATGTATTATGTGAAATGACTTAAGATACAATTTTAAAATATATGAATACTATTGTACATAGTACAAGTGCCTAATAAACCTTACAAGTTTGAAAGATATATTTGAAATTTTAGAATATATTGAAGATCTATGACAATTGCCACATGTGAATCTCATGAGTGAGGAAGTGACACAGAAGGTGTTGATACCTTTGCTTTTTTAGTGTATGGGTAATGAATCCTTTAATCTTGGATATTAATACATTTGTACGTATCATCTTTTTAAGATTCTTATGTTTAAAGGTGTCAATACCTTTTTTTATGGTGTTAAAATTTTTGCCTTTTTTATGCAAGGTATCAAACCAATCTTCACAAGGCGTTGATACTCGAAAATCTTTAGTTCTTTGTATTAAAACTTCTCCTCAAGGTGTCGATACTCAAGTGTATTGATTTTATGCATTGGTTCTTCTTTTCAAGATATCGATACTTTTTTTAAGGCATCGATACTTTTACATAAGGTATCTATACATTTGTCAATGACATCAATACATCTATCTCATGTTGCTTAAGGTGTCGATACTTTTACTCGAAGTGTCGACACGTTTACTTCAACTTATCAATATGTGCTTTTGTTAAAGTAGAATCTTAGACAAATTTTATTTGTACTTCTTGACACTTATCTCAAATTATCATTAGCACTATTTAGCTCAGATTGTACAAATTAAATATCACTTAATTAACATTTTTAGTACCAAATTTATTTGACAATAATTAATAATCTCAAGTCATATAAATCAAATTTAACTTTATTATTACACACATATTATCTTTTGTTTATTATTAAAAACATATACAGATAACAATAAGTACTTTTGAAAAAATTTATTAAATATAAATATTAAATTATAAATTTTTTTTATTTTATAATACTTTATACTAAAAAAAATTATAATCTTATTTCTAAAAACTAAATTTAAAATATTTTTTATTTTATAATCAAAAAAGTATATAAATTTATTTTATTTTACAAATAAATTTATAAAATTATAAATATAATATTTATAATTTTATAGTTATATTTAATGAATATTTTTAAAAGTACTTATGAATATAAAATTATGAAATAATTTTTATAGGATAAAATATTATAGTTTTTTAATAATTTAACTAAAATATTTAAATTACTTTTATTTAAATTTTAAAAATAAAAATAAAAATTTATAAATTATAATTATAGAACAAAAATAAAAATTATAATTAAAAATAAATATAAAATTATAAATTATATATTAATTTTTATTTTAAAATAATTTATAATTTAATTTTTAAAGATTAAATTTAAAATATTTTTATTTTATATTCATAAAAATTTATAAATTTATTTTTATTTTTAAAAATTAAAAATTAAAAAAAGTTTATATATTTTATTTAAATTATTAAATGACTATAATATTTTATACTATAAAAAATTTTAATCTATAATTTTATATTTATATTTAATATTTAATTTTAAATTATTAAATAAATATTTATATTTAATGAATTTTTTTAAAGTACTTATGAATATAAAATTATAAATTAATTTTTTTATAGTATAGAGTATTATAGTCATTTAATAATTTAAGTAAAATATTTAAATTAGTTTTGTTTAATTTTTAAAAATAAAAATAAAATTTTTATGAATTTAAATTATAGAATGAAAATAAATTTATAAATTATTATAAGTATAAAATAAAAAAATCTTAAATTTAATCTTTAAAAATTAAATTATAAATTAATTTAGTATAAAGTGTTATAAAATTAAATAATTAATATAGAGTTTATAAGTTCATAATTATATTTAAATTTAATTATAAATTTTATTTTTGTTTTATAATTTAAATTCATGAAAATTTTATTTCATTTTATCTTTAAAAGTTAAATAAAAAATTTTAATATTTTAGTTAAATTATTCAAAAACTCTAATATTTAATACTATAAAAAAATATATTTCATAATTTTATATTTATAAATACTTTTAAAAGAAATATATTAGATATAAATATAAAATTATAAATTTTATAAGTTTAAACTATAAAAAAATAAATTTATATATTTTTATGAATATAAAATGAAAGTATTTAAATTTAATTTTTAGAAATTAAATTATAAATTTTTTTAGTATAAAGTATTATAAAATAAAAAATTAATTTATAATTTTATATTTATTTTTAAATAAATTTTTTCAAAATTGCATATGAATATAAAATTATAAATTAAATTTTTTTATTGCATAGGGTATTATAATCATTTAAAAATTTAAATAAAATATTTAAATTATTTTATTTAATTTTTAAAATTAAAATTAAAATTAATTTTCATAAATTTAATTATAAAATAAAAATAAATTCATAACTTTTTATGAATTTAAATTAATTTATCTAATTTTCAAAAAATTAAAATTTAAAAAAAAATAATTATTTTAATTTATAAAATAAAATTAAAAATTCATATAATAAAAATATGTATTTTTATCTTTTAATAAAAGGGATATCTATCATTTTAGAAAATTATATATAAGTTTTTTTTTACTAACAGAGGAATATTTATCATTTAAAAAAATTATAGAAAAATTTTTGTTAAAAAAAGATTAACAAAAAGATATTTGTTAAAACTTAAAAGTATAAAGGGTATTTGTCATTTTCGTTGTGAAATTCCATCGTAATTTGAATTGCTTTAATTAAATATAAGTAGATTTCTTTTTTTGGTTGCTAATTAATTCATATGATAAATTATTAGAGGAATTTACGTTTCTAAGTTTTATTTTATATTTATATAATGTTAAAAAATTAAAAGAAATTTAAAATTTTAAAATATCAAAGTTTAGATCCATCTTTTTATTTGATTTAAGTGTAATTTAAAAAGAGAATAATAATATTTTTTTGATTAATAATATTAAATCATTGTGAATCACCCAATCATGAGTAATACTCGTTAGGATTTTAATTTCACAAATATTCATGAATTTTTTTGTTTTATTTTAAAATATTTCTACATAGTTAACTCTTAAAAGATAATATTAATTAAATAAACTACAACATAGCAAACAATCTTTTTTATGTATATTTTAATTGTTTTTGTCAAAAATTTATTATAGTAAATTAATTAAACGTTTTAAAATCTACTTTGTTAACGTAGTTCATTCAAAATTTAAAATAAACGATTACACGGCCCGGTATTTTAATTTAAAATGAAAAATAAACTATTTTAATTTTCTAACATTTGACAGAGATTCACAAAACGACATTGCTTTATTAGCTTGCATTATAATAAGATGCGGGACTGTTGACTAAATGTAAATTAAAATCACGACGGAAGACCATTTCTGATTGGCTAATAATTTCGCAAATTCCAAAGAAAATAAATTTAAAAAAATTAAAATATTCTTTGTCGGTAAAAGTTTAATAAATGAGAAATAAAATAAAATAAGTAAAAATTGAATTGACCTTTTCTTCGCATAAAAAATAATAAAATGAAAAAAGAAGTTGTAGCGTATGGCGAACACATAGAATTTTAACTCCCAGTTCCTTGAACAGCTTTGATAAATGAAACAAATGGATGAATGCCACGTGTGTGTTACTTGATTAAGTAGCAGAATTGCAGGATCTCGACTAAATACTTTTTCAATCCTTTACGCAGGCCCGAGCCTCAGCGTCCAATTCTGGTGCACGGTAATTTGGTCCCCCCCTCTCCTGCGTTCGGCTCAATGTCTTCAACGGCTTCTTCGTGTTAATTTTAATGGTTAAGTAGATGTTAGATTACGTGTTGTGGGAGTGGAAATTTCAATTTACTATGACCAAAGCCCAATTCTGTCGGGTTTCAATTTTGGATTAAAAAAATAATTTATATTAAGATTTTGTTAATGAGCGGTGTTAAAAGTACTTATTAATAGTTTTATATTTAATGTATTAATTAATAATAAATTTTAATACATTAAATAATATAATTTATTAAATATAAAAATTTTAGGCACCTATTAGCAAAATCTTTATATTTTTATTACTATTTGAAATTAATATTAATGATAGGCAGGTTTGATATTTTGATGATTTTATAATAATTTAAAAGTATACTAAAAGAGTATTTAATAATATTGATTTTTAGTAGAAGTGCTCATTTTTATGTTAATATTTGATATTTAAAATTTTCATCTTACATTAATTATTAGTTAAAAATCATTACATGGTAATACTCAATAAATTATAGGATTTACTTTTTAACTAAATATTTAAATATTTTAAATTTTAAATATATTTAAATATCAGTGATTGAATTTTTTTTCTTGAAATCTTAATATAAATATTAAGTTATTTATTTTTAATTAAAAATTTTTAAATCGGCACTTTAACTTTTGTATTCTTATAATTTTAAATGTTAAATAAATAAATTTTGCTATAATTATTTATGTTACATACAAGTAAATAGATATATAGCCTGATAAATTAAAATAAAATAAATATTTTATATTACATACAAGTAATATAATTATTTATATTACATACAAGTAAATAGACATATTCTTTCACAATTTACTTGTAATAAAATTATAATTTAAACTTAAATTTAACTAAAAATTATCGTACTTACTTGTGTGTTGGTTTATATTGTAAAGTAAATAAGTGTACGCATTTACTTTTTTCAAAAGGAAAGAACTATTTTTGAAGACCAACATAATACAAATTGTACATTCTAATTATATACTTGAATGAGAAATTGCTATATTTGTCTCATTTAAAATATCTTGATTATTTATACTATTAATCACCTAATAATAAATTGCAAATGACAACAATCATGATTACATAACGACAGTGTATTCAAGTGAATTTATATAAAAAATTTTATTCTTAACACTGCTTATATTTATATTATAATCAATATTCTATTTGTAGCTTCAATATATATGATTATAATACTATTTATATAAATTAATTTTTACAAAAAAATTTATAATAATTTTATCAAAAATTCAAATTTCCTAAAATAAGGAGGTTAGCATTTACCCATTCATTCGTTTGTCACACACATTACGTGCGCAAACGAATTAGAAGTAGCAGTACAATTTTTAAATAAAATTTTTATAATACTATCGATGCTATTTATCAATTCGAGATTTATTTTAAGTGAAATTTTCTAATATTAGATATCGCTAAGCAGAGGGCTTGGCCCGACTCTCGTCGTCTCAGTATTTCGACTCTCGTTTCGATTACCGAGGCGAATCAATTTTGATTATCGAAGTGACCCAACGTCTCTATTTGAAAAATAAGAATTGTGGATGAGACCGATAAATACACTATTTAAATAACTATTCAGACGTTCTATCACGTTAAATTGTGCCGTGCCCTACAAGTTACAGGCACTTATTGTCATACCAAACCTAACGTAAAAGAGTAGTAAAAAGATTGATCTAACCACCATACCTACTCCTGTCTAATCAAACTCTCGTTCTCCGATGCTCACACGTGCAGAAGCTCTATAAAGGGTGAAAGTAATACATGGAGGAGGAT
>JAWDEX010175102.1:0-15155 GCA_035221805.1 Trichilia hirta | reverse complement strand
CTCGTCTTTTTGTTCTTTAGCTTTGAACATCTTGTTACTCGTAGGATTTATAGAATTGAGTGGCAAGTATTTATTTGTTCGTTCTTTTTTCACTCGACTCATTATATTTTGATGTTCACATTTTAGAAAAGCACAGTATTTGACCATTATCAGTATGGTCTTTATTCAAACCGAATCTGGGAGATTTCATTAGCAGGCACTGTACTTTATATGGAAATTAAGGGTGGTAAGTACATAAAATACGTATAAAGCATCCTCAGTCCTAAAATAAAACTTGAACATAGGCATACATAAACCAGAAAAACCTGCTCCCACTGACAATCAACATCTCCCTTACAGCTAAGAAGACAGAGTTGCGCCTAAACCACTAAGAGTGCTACCATTATATTGTACATAAACCAGAAAAACCTGCTTCCACTGACAATCAACATCCCCCTTGCAGCTAAGAAGACAGAGTTGCGCCTAAACTACTCACAACGCTACCATTGTATTCCCGCTTAGTGAAAGCAAAGCTCAACCCTATTAAGACCAAATTCATTTGGAAATGAGGGTGCACAAATTCCCGAATTTAAAGAAAACCCCGAATTTGATGCAGCATTAGAAATTACATAGTGAAATTAAATTTTTTAAAAAAGGAACTGGTATAAACTAGCATAATGAAATTAAATTTTTTAAAAAAGGAACTGGTATAAACTAGCATAATTTCCTTTTAATTTTACATTTCTAAGAAACAGAAGAGAACTAATATTAACAATAAGAGAAATGTACAAGGGACTAAAAGTCCCCCAGAGCAAAGAAACACTGTATCCCTTGAAAGTACCATCTCAACTATGAAAAGATGTCGCTAAAAGTCTAACAAAATAAAACTTTTAGAATGCAAACCATATTAAATTATAGCATATTCCCAATCAAATAAAATAAAGATGAAAGATATATCTTTGAAATTTGCCTCGATAGAAGAAAGCTTCTAACTTTGCTCTGTCCCATAGATGCATAGGCTCTTGGGTTTGTTCTCAGGGATCTTCAAGTTTTTCTCAATCCACAAAACCCAAAAAATAGCCAAAACTGCACGATCCCATTAAACTGTTGATTTCCTTTTCGATTTAAGGCCAAAAACTACCACACCAAGTGCCAGCTTTTGTTTATGAAATGGCAATTGGCAATGGTCGGAAGTAAGAGAGAGTGGTGAGTGAAAGTCAAAGAAAGAGTAACGAAAAGACATACAAAATTTCTAAGATTTGGGACTATGTTATGCAACCTAGCTTCATCACTAAATATTGGTTTCCTAAACGGGATAACTATTAAGTCTTACTAGCTCGTGGATAATTAATTTTTATATTCCACGCCATCCTCGTCAGAGCTATTCATCAGCCGCCTTAATTGGAAAACAAAAACTTGGATAAAAGTTGAAATGAGTAGAATAATTGATAAAATAATAAATCTCGATTACATAATTTCCTGGATGACATGCGTTGCAAAATCTTGGAAAACCAAAAAGAGAGAGAAATCAGGAGAGGATCGTAGTCCTTTATGACAGTGGCTTTCTGATTGGTTACAACTACAACGTTACTCGGACAAACAACGAACACTGCAAGAGACTAACACGTTATAGGACTTGTGTGTCAAATCTTGATTTGAGTTGCATTGCATTACTGCTTACACTTGTTTTTGACTTTCTGGAAAAGTCTTGTTAGAAGAAAATATTTATCAACTTTTTTAGAAGGCGAAAGAGGGCTAACGTCCATTCATATTCTCTTACATATTGAAATATTTTTTTTAATTCTTATATATCTGCCGGCATGATTTAGTAGTCAATAGCCATTTAGGTGTCAATATGGAGAAATATGAGAAATTGTAAGAATCAGTGCAAGATTTTTCTAAGATTTTAAAGATATTTGGAAGATGTGCATGAATGGAGTTTAGTGACATAAAACTTCCTTCAAATGGTTGTAAGATGTGATATACAAGTCTAAGAAATTACTGAATTCTAATAAGCAGCTTCCTCATAAAAATTAAGGAGCCCATGTTGTAATAACAAATCAAAAGATGGATAACATAAAACCTCTTTCAACGTATATATTGCCAAATTTGTCCTTGTATTCGTAGAAAATACAGAGTTCTAATAAACTAGCTTCCTCCTCATAAAAATGCAGGAGCACGTGTTGCAATAACAAATCGAAAGATGGGTAACATAAAACCTCCTTCAAGATATATATTGACAAATTTTATTCTTAGCCAAATTTTTAACTTGTGTAGATCACATCGCTTGCTCATAAAACCTAACATGCTAATTCATCAATGAAGTGCAGAAAATGTACAATCTTAAACCTTCAATCAATCCCTTAGAAAAACAAACGAAAATTTTGGCCTAATGAAGGTTACCCAACATGAGCAACAGGACATGAGCTTTTTTTCAGACAATATCACATTTCCAAGGACACTTAAGCCACTATTAAGTGCAAGTAATGCTTCATTGGAAGCAACCACTTCCAGTTATCATGTCCAACAAATTATTAATCTTTTAATGTTTTGTGGCAATACCCCTCTGTCAAATTAATTAGCAGTGACAAAAAAATGAAGACTTATATTAATGAATTCGGTTCTATCGGAAAAAACCAGGTTCTTCACCAAATGAATAACATGTTTCACAAAGCATCGTCATAAGCTCTTGTGAAATCTACAAATTATCAATAAAAATATGAAACGAAAGGTTTCCTGGACAAATGAGGTCTCTGCTGTGATTGACAAAGCCCCAGTTTATTGGAACATTGACCTATTTTTTTGGAGCCCCTTTTAAGAGTAAATACAGCTTTTACTAAGCATGGTCTGAGATATTTTCTTAAAATACTTTTCATCTAATATAAGAAGCTACATTTGGTCACTGGGGATACACCATGAATATTATAGGTGATGATTTGGAGTCCCTGTAGGAGTATATGATAGCTTGACAGTCAAGGGTACTACTTATCTAATGAAAAAATAGCATCATTACATGGGGACCGAACACACTGATATTTCAATTTTAAAAGCCGTCAATTATTAGATTTATTACTACAAAATCCAGACTCAAAATGTCTAATGGACTTGATGACATAAGTGGTCACAACAATCAATGTAGACTCTATTAATATCCTAATAGTATCTAGTTTAAGCAATCTTAAGGCATTAAGATATTTGTAGTATATATGAAACAAGCTCAAGTGCCCGAAATCTTGTGAAGATGGAGAAGACTTGTGTCCGTCCTCATATAGTCATATATAAGAAACTGTCTCATTAAAAATGGAAGTGTCTTTTTCCTTCCAAAGATAATATTTAAAAGTGCTTTTTCTCTTAAAAAAATAAAAATTGTAGTTGGAGGTATTGTGTCTTTTGTAATAAAACCTCTTAAGAGATTGGCTCAGAGTTTGAGCTCGGATTATTTTGTACTTGTTAGCGCTAGACTACTGTCAAGGTTAAACGAGGATTCTTTCTTCCAACTAGTCAAAACTAATCGTCATCATTTAAACATACGTGCATGATCTTTTCTCCTTATTTTTTTGGTCTGATATACAGTTAATTCTTCTTTTCAAAAAGCCTGTTACTCTCCTGACTTTTATTTTAGCCTTGAGCCTTCTCAAACCAAATCAAACTGTCGAGCTAAACAATATTTTTTCGTCCAAATAATAAAAACTAATCATCATCATTTAAACATATGTGAATGATCTTTTTTTCCCAGTTTTTTTGGAGTAATAGTCATTATACTTTACTTTTTCATAACTCTCATTACTCTATTGACTTTCGATTTTACTCTTATACCTTATCAAATCTAACGAATCACAGAAATTTATAATCGATTCTAAAAATGCAAAATAAAGTATAATGACTGAAACTTGGGACCTAACTTGAATACATTACAACTTACTACTGCACCAATTCAAATTATATATTATATTAATGCACAAAAATTAATATAAATATACATTAAAAATTAAATATATTATTTTATAATTTAATATCTTTAATTCTAAAATTTTAAAAATTAATAAATATATTGATAAAAATATTAAAATTTGAACGAAATTTATTATTACTAATAACAATAATAATGATTATCATAAGTTATGTAATGTTTGAATTTTATCTTATAACAATTATTCTTGTTATTAATGATGTGATCAAACTTTCAGTATTTTCTTTGAATATGTTTATTAATACATGTATATTAAAAATTAATTGTATTATTTCCTATATTATTTTTAAAGTAATATTAAATTTAAAAATTTGTCAAAAAATTTTTCCGATTTATGGTCAAATTTCTATAACATTATGTACTTGTGTGGAGATTTATTGTTTTGTATTATAATTTGATCGTATTCCTTGTTTAGAAATTCTTCTTTTCTAAGAATCTTAGGTTGTTATTCTCTTTTTAAAGGAATCATAGGTTGTTTCTATTCTCACCATTGTTCAATAAAATTATTTCACTTATTTTTATAGCAATAGAGCCGTTAACCATGCTATGACTTACACTACCACATTTTTTCTCCAAACTGGAAAAAGAGAACCATTAGCCACGCAATGAAGAAACAAAATCATAGCAAGAACTATCCATAACTATACATTGCATTTAATATGAAGACAAATAAAGATGATATCAAAAGAAAAACAGAAATTCATATTTGCAAGGATTCTCATTGGAATGAACATGGAAACGCTGCAAACAAGCAGACACCCATTACACAACGGACTCGCGCTGAATCCCTCGAATTAAACAAAATTATCAGAAACACATAATATATATTGAAAGTAGAAGTTTGAGATAAGAATTATAAGCTTGCCACTGGGGATTCGTTTGCATCGAGCTTTGAAATTTACAGTATCTTAAGTTAGGGAATTGTCTGTGGGCCAAAATGGGCCTTCCAATTTCATCCCGGGAAGCCCATAGTCAGGCTATATGAAACAAAAGGTGGATTATAAATGCACCCCACTTATTATGTATATAGTTCCCTATTCGGTTGTTCCTCCAGTCTTCTCTAATTATTTTCAATTTTGTCAACTCAAATTAATTAGTTACCCGTGACAATTTTAAAATTTTATTTAGTAAAGGGTAGGCTAAATATACAAGATTTAATAAGATAAATTTATTTTAAAACCAAAGGTAAATTTAAAAACATTTTGTAGTTGAGTATAATGTGAGTTAATTTAAATATTTAACGGTAAATTTTGACTAATGAATTATTTTTACTCATACTTCATAAATTAAAATACATGACACAACAGTATATAGTGTCAGTGAGATCTAAATAATTAAATTGTATTTTTTATATTGAAACAATATTATTAGGAGTATGAGTGTTTAACAAATATATTGGTAATAAATATTCATATATTTGTATTTAAAATTTTATTCCACAATAACTGTGAATAAAAAACGACAATATCATAATATCAAATATACTTGTATTTATTTTTAAATTTTGTATTTTGTTTAATAATAAATTCATTGTTAACATATTATATGTGATGCATAAAAAATTTGAATATGACATATATATATATTCTAGTAACATTTAAATCAAATTATCTGGTCTTGCCAAATTATTAAGTTTAGACTCCATCAAACACTGTGAAACTGTAAAAGTTATATATACTTCATTAATAGAAAACTTACCTAAAAATTAACTGTATTAAATTTTTAACTTCACTTGAAAATACATTAGCAAAGTTAAATATCAAAAAAAAAAAAAAAATTCCCGAATCCGATAATATCTCTATTTTTGTCCTTTAGCGTTGTTTTCTTTCTGTTTGGGTCATTATCATTTTTTCATCCCTCTGTATTATTCTTTGATAAAATTATTGTGTAACTTGGCTATTGTGGTGTGGTGGTGTTTGATTTTCGTATATATCTTCTTCTTATTATACTATATTCTTGTCTCTCTTCTTCACTCCAATATCAACAGGCAATATTACTCTATCTACGGTTTCGTCTCTTTTATTTTTCTTCTTCTTGTTTGCAAAAGAAATTGCTCGTGATTCGTGAAACGAGGAAAAGGGTAAGGCTTTCTCTTCCCTTCCCCTATGCAGGTCTAGTACACTGCCATTCTTGCTTTAAGCCATACTGATTCTGGATTCAGAAGTCTCTCATCTGTCCTTCTTTCCACCGTTCCGTCACCTCAGATAGGGAAGACACTGAAACAACACTACTTCCCATCATGTTGATCCTGTCATTCAATTAACCAAACTCATCTTCTTCTGTTATATATATAGGCACATAATAACAATATTGTTATTTATATTTACTCCACTCTTCACTGGGCCAGTGCTTGGCAGCATAGCAGGAAGGCAGCTTAGCTCCTTCATATATCGGGTCTCTATCACATCCTCTACTAACAAGTTTCACTCTCTTTCTCAAAAATGGCATGGACCCGCAGTTTCATATTCCGCAACAGAATTTGCTCTCTTTCCGTTTTCTTTGTCTTGCTTTGGATCCTAAGCTCAACAGAGATGCTATTCATTGCCGAAGGTAAGTGGGGCTGAGCTCAAACTTCAAGCAAATGAAGCGAAAGCAATTTAGTGCTGCAGTTACTCGTTATATCTTAACATTCTCTCTTTGTTTTTTTGAACCGTGTAGCAGGTAGAGCACATCTCAAATCTTCTGCTTTTTCACCGGTGAGCACTGAGTTTCTAAGCTACACGCACAAACAGAACGTCAGTGTACTGAAAACAATAGTTTGCTAAAACTAATTTAATTTGCTTAATTTTTTGTTGTTTGGAACAGACAGGAAAGGAAGAAAAGGCAGTCCTGAGAGGGAAGATAGGTTCAATTCCACCAAAATGTGACAGAAGGTGCAGCAAATGTGGACAATGTGAAGCAATTCAAGTTCCTACAAATCCTCAAGTTAAAAATGGTAAGAATAACACTTCAACAATCTTTGGTGCTGCCTTTGCTAGAGGAGATGACAGCACAAACTACAAGCCCATGAGTTGGAAATGCAAGTGCGGCAAGTTCATCTACAACCCATGATTATCATCCCTAATATGGATACCTTCCAACTTCATTTAGCTAACCATTATCCAAATTTTTGTAACAGCTTTTGTAGAGCTATCATAATACTAAAGTGAAAATAAAAAAAAAAAAAAAGGGAAAAAACTCGCTATGTTTTCGTTGATTTATGTATGACTATATCATCAATCCATTCATTTCCCCTTCTCATGTCTAAAAACATGTATATTTTGGAGTATGCATATATTATGCTTTTATATTTCCATGCAAAGTGACTGCAACATTTCTCTCTTCGTTTTATATTTCAAAGCAACCAGATGGAGAGTGAGAGATTTGGTTGGATCGAGCAAAAACAGTTTCCCGCACGCCAGTGTTTGGTATCTTCGAGAAATTTGGGTAAAATTTACAAGTCAAGCAATTAAATAAAAATTGAGAATATGTAATTGTAAGCCTGAGAGAGTTTTCGAAGGTCACACTGCACTTGTCACCGCCAAAATATCAGTTGTCTTCCTCTTCCCAATATCAAAACCCTGGCGTGTACGACTCACATTTTACCTGCTATCAAAAATTTCAGAAATGAACCTGGTGGGTTTCCCAAATATCTACTGGGTAGTAATTTTTGATAATGGGACAAGATTGGAAATTGCTGTGGAAACTAGATGGATCGCGAAATGAAGATTTTTTGTTAATATTAAATGAAAAAAAAAACTGTATTCTTTTTCTCTAAAAAATTTGAAAAACCGATCATTACTGTTATTTATTGTAACGTAGCATTCCAACTCAGATATTTGATTGGGTTGGGATCAACAACAGATTTTATTTGATTTTTTTGGCATTGACGTGCCTGTTAACGTATTCCTCCCCCGATACCTAAATAAAGCGGGAATGACAAATATCCTATCATTTCAGAATATGATATAAATTTTCTTGCATTTCTTTTTGGTCAGATGCTAAGTTTAAAATTAACGACAAATATTCTTTTATGATCTTAAAAATATTCTTTGTATTTTCTTTCATAATAAATACCCTTTAAACTTAAAATCGATAATAAATATCTTTGTTAATATAATTTTTTTATTTAATTGTCTTTTTTATAATGTAATGATTATTATACTCTTAACTTTATAATAATATAATTTAAAAAATTATATAAAATATATAAAACTTATAATTTCAAAAACATTTAAAAAATTCATAAATTAAAAATAAATAAAATTTAATTATAAAATTTATAATTTGAAAAATATAAAATTTATAAAATTATATTTTTCAATTTACATTTTAAAGAATGTAAAAATAGAAAAATAATGATTTTAATAGGTAATTTATAATAATTTTATTTTGACTTTAAATATTAAAAAATTTATTCAATTTACCTATTAAAATCTTTATTTTTTCATTTTGATGTTTTTCAAAATATAAATTAGAAATGTAATATATGAATTTTTTATGTTGAAATTATAAATTTTATAATTAGATTGTATGCATTTTTAATTAATAAATTTTAATCTAAAATTTTTTTATATTCTTCAAATTATAAATTTTATTAATTTAATTTTTATATTTTAAATAATTTTTTTAATAGTAATTTTATGTATGTAATAAATTTTTTTTGAATACCTGCTTTTATATTACACTATAAAAGAAGATAATTAATTAAAGAAATTAAATTAACAGACTAATTTGTTATCAATTTTAAACTTTAATGGGGTATCTGTTATAAAAGAAAATGCAGGGGTACTTTTAAAATCATGGGTATTTGTCATTATATTCAAATTTATGGAGAGTATTTGTCACAAAAAAACAGAGAATATTTTTAGAATTATAGAAAATATTTACCATCAGTTTTAAATATCTATCACAAAAATAATACAAAGAATATTTGTAATTTTTTAAAAGTATAGGAAAGATTTTGTAATTCCCCCCTGAATGAAGTATCTATCTAACAGTAATTGATTGGTGTGTTATGAAGCATTTATATGTAACATGCAATTCCTCGCTCTTTTTATTTAACTCGCTCAAGTTTCATATAAAATTCAGCTTTTAATTTTTTAACTCTTTTGTTTAATTTATAATTTTTGAACCTTTTGGTTATAAATTTAAATTCATAAAAATACAATAAATGATGATAATTGTAATAAAAAATATAAAAAATAAAAGATTTATAGTACATAAATAATTTTACACCATAGTGTTAGCCCTAATTTACATATTATTGTTTATATTAATTTTGAAATGTTACATATTGTTGACACTAATAAATAATATCGATTATGAGCAATTATCCAATAATATCACTTAAGTTTGTATCTAATAATTTTTATAAGGAGTTTGTATATTTAATTAATTTAAGACGTCAATCACTAATATTTTATTTTATAAAATACAAAACTTCAAGGATTTAATAAAATCCCTTTTTAAGATAGGTTGCATTGCATATACTTTCAAAAGAAATATTGGATAGTTGCAAAAAAAAAAAAATAATAATAATAATAATAATAAAAAACGATGATTTTCAATAACTTGCATAATTTATATTTCCCTGCAAAAGTTTTAAAAGTATCGTCATGTCAAATACTAATAATAATTTTCTTAACTTTTCCTTGATTATCGATTCTTTTGCTCAAGATCTTCAATAACAACATTATTGGAATGAATTATACATAATTGTTCTTGAAGAATTTTGAAAGTTATATCACTTTCTTTTTTTAGATATCATGTAAAGTAAAAAGGTTTGAAAAGTCTAACATTTGATTGAAAGTCAACCGTTTTGAGTCAAACCTCATGTCATACGCAATCACCTTGTCTCAATTCAACACAGAAAATAAAGTAAATCACAAATCAATCATCAACAGATATTATTTATTTTTGTGCCCTAAATGGTATTCACAGAGAAAGAGAGCTACAATCGATAAAGGTTATTATGATTAGATATGATTCAGTATTCTAAGCATTAAGCTCACTTATGTAAACTTAAGTCTCTATATTGAGTTTGTTTACATTAAGAAGTAACCAGAGAAGACAAAAGCCTGGATATTTCGAGTCTATAAATAACTCAACTTTTTTTTTTTTTTTTATAACAAAAGCTGGAAATGAAACGATAGAAGATGAAAGAAATAGAGAATCATCACGAACAACAGTCTGTTCAACGGGCAAATGAATAGTTGTTAAAAAATGATAGGATATTACATGGCTGTGTTTCATTTTCTTAGTTATTTTAACACGAATTCAGTTAGCCAACTTTTGCTTTACAAGTGATAGAACGAGATATTTCAGTTCCAAGTACGAGCTTTTCGGCTTCAATCAATCGAAAAAACAGGTAAAATACCGTTGTTGAATGACAACACTGTTCTCTTCTCTGTTGCACACCTCAAGGGATAATATGAAAAGGAGCAATTTCAGAAAAAAGGGGTTCTTTGAGAAGAATTCAAGCAGCACCTTGCATTTTTCTGTTCCTTTGCCTCCTCTAGTTACTCAAAATATTCGTGTTCTTTTGGATATTAATATAACACTGAATGCAGACTGCGAATTAGGACTGGGATGCAATCGAAAAGAAAATTAAACTATGTCGAAGTTTGTAATTTCCTAAAAATTTAGGGAAATTGCAATGCCATAATTATAACTTTCCCAATAATACTATATGAGTTGTGTAGACTGTAATAACTTGTCGAAGAACATAAAATGTAAACCATCGATATACATACAGGTAAAGGTCACGTGGGGTCAAGGGCATCGAACATTGAGACTTCGAAGAAGAAAAAGGGAATGTTTGAGTGGAGATGAAGACAAAAACCACTGAAAAGCTCCACGGGCCGCAAGTGCTAGCGGATTCTGATTCTTGTCAATAATATTTTTCCTTTCTTAACTTAATTATTCGTTCAGTATTCCAACGAATAACATTGAAATTTTCTCGTACATTTGGATTAAGGACAAAATGTTCATTTGCATTTGTACCGTATCCTCGTCAGACCACAGCTTTACCAAGATGCCCATTTTCATGGAGATGGGCCATAAAGAAATTGCATAACAGATGGCTGGAGTACAATTGTTAAATGTTAGCCTTTCGGAATTTGCAAATCAGGTTGGATTGATGTGAAACGACGAGAGGGGAATTTATGCATCGGCTTCAATAGTCTGTACAAATGGCTCGTACACTTGGCCTTTTTACTGCTCCTGCTGAAAAGCAGAGTACCATTTATGTCATCGGGATATTTTTTGATCCTCTGGCTGTCATCAGGTGTGTGCTGTCGCATATAAACATAGTAATATTGAACAACTTCTTTCATGGAGAAATTCATTGGCTGAAACGTATATAATTTATGAGAAACTATCAAAACCTTGCCTATATTTATGCGAAAATTTAATATTTGTTTCTTGGTTAATGGTGGTGGTTAATAGTAGGATTGTTTTGATCTGCTGATGAGAAAGATGCTGATACTTTTACTTGGAGAAGAAAGTGTTTTTTCTTTTGTTTTTTTTTTTTGTTTTGTTTTTGGCTCTTCTCATCAATTAGGTCTCGCTCTGTAGAATATTTCTTAACTCATATGCCATCAATTCACTGAAAACAGTGAACGCTGAAATCGTGTCATAAGAATCAACATGGTCCTGACAATGATTATAACTTACGGGTAGTTGGGAACTTGGGTGATTCTCAATTCTCCTTATGTGGCAAAACTGAGGGAAGATTTCTCTCCCGGAAATAGGAATCTACTGGACTACAGTGGAAAAATAAATTCTATCTTACCAGAATTAAACTCAATCAAGAGGTGATCTAAATTAAACATTATTAGCAATTCACAATAGTTAAAAAAAAAAAGGGAGAAATGGTTACCTGGTTAATAATTATTCAGATGTTCATTCAGTTATGGACCTTATCACTCAGTGAGTTGGTGGATTTACAGTTCAAACCCACTTTAAATGATACCACTAGGTTTGTAACCTGGGATCTTCGCTAAACTGGGCCACATCCAAACTTGGGCTTTAACAAAGTGATTACCCTACCTTGAACTAAAGTCCCAGCTACAAACAGATGGCTCAGAAACGGCAATTTTTTTTTCCGTTTTCTTTTTTTCCAAATCACTAACATTTTAAAATTAATAACCTTGTCCATATGCAAATGCAACTTTACTTGGGCATGTCACGTCTAAAGTCTGCTTAAAAGAAAGCACTGAATTTAGTGTTAAATAGAAGCTGTAGAACTAGAAATTCCCATCCAAAAATTCTTTAGCAGACCAACAAATTCCATATTCTCGGCCAAACTTTCCTTTTGTTCTCATTCTTCTTTCTTTCCTTTTCCCAACAAAAGACTCCCCTTCACCACCACTTGGACTAATATCCAACGCTCTATGTCAAACAAATTTATGATGCCTCTTGCATGCTCATCAGGAACTGATCACCGTTTCTCAATTTCACGGAAATCGATCTCCTTGAAACAGATTAAATTATTAAGGTAATTTTCAGAATTTATTTATACAATGTAACGGATGTGAATATCATGCATCCGCCAATTCCCAAGTTTTTATCTAGGACTAAATAGCAATGCAATCCAATCATAGAGCAAGGGATTACATATAGAACGATGTTCTAGATTTTGTTTCACCTTAGGAATACAACTGCAGGCACACGCCATGTTTAATTGCTTAACAGACGGATGGGAAACACTAATATATTTAATTTCCCCAACTGCAGCTGATAATGATACTGGTTACCAGCTGGGGGCAAAGTCCAAGTGAAAGATGCTGTAGCCAAAAAAGTAAAAACAATCCAAAACAAAGAGATTACTCAAGCCTTTTGTGTTCCATCAAGCTATCTGAAAACAATATATCTAAAACAAAAGGTTTAGCCTCCATCTTTCAACTAGTTTATCCTCTAGATTGAAAAGTTTCCCATATTCACACAATCCAAAAGTTTTGGAAGTCATAATTCCCAAAAGTCCCTTTTAGTCAGTCATCCAGTTCAATAATTGAATATCCTCATATTAGCATTTTATACCTATGTCAGAGTTATTTTACAATTGTTGCTCCAGGGAATCTTTTTGTAGCGGGCAAGTGGTGGAACAAAACGATCCAACACTTGGGACATCAGATTATGATCCATCAAAAATCTTGTTCAGGCTCATATACAAATGACACAAGCCTAAAACAAATTGAGCACAACCAATCAAAGAGTGAAGTTCAAGTGACTTGGCTAGATGTGATAAAATCATAACTATTTGGCCTACACATCACACAGTTCTCAAAAATTGAAAACAAAACCCAAACAATAGATGGAAGAGAATTTGCAAAGCACCTTAAAGCTAGTGATGGAAAGTCTGAAAAAAAATATCATCAACAAACTTGTGACTGGCCCGATCAAACATTAGCCAAGCTGAAAAGGAATTGCCCAAAACAAGCAAAGACACAAGATCAACTATAGGGAGGCTTAACACCTCATTATTCTGCTCAGAATGGATTGTTTCACAGCCATAACTCATCCTAGGCCATGCACAATATTAAATTTCTTCACTTCTAAACTTTAATGCTCACAATTTGCAGTTAAAGTAGGGTGTTCTGCAGCTTTATAGATACTTTGTGATTCAAGCATCGAAATTCTGAGAGTACTTACTCTATTTAATTATATACTATCTGGAAATCCCCATACAAATTCTCCCCTTTGTTTGTATACAAAACCACAAAGTTGCTTACAAAATATATTAGTTGGTCATCAATAATCAATATTATATAAGAAACAAACTTAGCTAATCCTTAGAGCCCCTACATGAACTTTTAGTTCTCTAACTAATTTATGCAAGCAAAAATCCACACTATTATTTTCCTTTTAAAAAGACAAATCTACAGTACTTCAATTTGAAGAAAGACCACCTCACATTCTTGAATCAGTATCTCAGTAAGATCCCCAATTCCCAGGTTATGTATAACACATATTTTGTCAAAAACACATTGAAATTAACATGAAACAAAAATGAATAATATTTGCCATTGGCTTTTAAGCAGCAAATCAGGAGACAAAACAACTTAATAACTAAGGATGCATTATTATTGAAGTGTGGAGGCTTTTAAGCCACAATAGTCAGGGATGAAAGTTATAGATGTCAAATATTAATATGTTAAAATGCGCCTGTCCTACTAAAAGTTGATGTTAGTTTTGCTTTCGAAGCACAGCAGATGCACCAAATCCCAAACAACGTGTAATATGGAATGAATCAGCACTGGAGTTCTAAATCGGTCCATACTTAATGCAAACAACATTGCCAATATCAATACTCCCTAATAAGACTATAGAATATTCAACAAGCTCAGACTGATATTTTCAAAATATTAAGAAAAACAAACAGATATCTTAACTGATTCATCTCTCTATGTGAACGTGAAAATGTAAAAGATTCCTACTCTCAATAGCAACTACCTAATACAATGTACTTCCATAATTCTCTATTTTTATTGTTTCTTGAAAGGAAGAAAAAAAATGGATGTTATCCTATATTTTCATATTCATTCCATGATTAAACAACAATTGCCTGAATGTATATGGTGTATAGTAGTTGTTGTCCTATACAATTAGATGCCCAGACAAGTATATAAATACCTTTTTGTTATTTTATTCAGAGTAAAAAAAGAGTAGTAACGATAATATGTTACAAAATCCAAAAACCAATACGAAGACATTATATCCCATGCGTAGACAAAGGTACAGTTTATAGTTTATACCAGCCACAATCAATAATCATCAGCTTTCAAAATTACATCATAGATCACTATGAAAGCTCTTATAAAGCATGTATAATCACACTATGAAGCAGAACAGGAAGAAAACCTGCATAAAACTCGAGAAGGTGGTCACCATTACTTACCTCACAGGCTCACCTTTTTATTTACATCTTGGACTGCCTCAATGTTGTGTCCATTGTATCTGCTTTATATCGATTCCTTCTTTCACCATCTCATACAGGGGGCTCAGTTCCCTCAATTTCTCGACCTGCTTCACTGTAAGCTCAATAACCCTATCAACCTCCGCCTCTGTAGTAAACCTCCCAATCCCAAACCTAATTGAAGTATGCGCCATATCTTCATCTACTCCTAACGCCCTCAAAACATATGATGGCTCTAAACTCGCACTGGTGCAGGCACTTCCACTTGACACTGCTACCTGCTTCAATCCCATCAACACACTCTCTCCC
>JAWDEX010175092.1:0-15156 GCA_035221805.1 Trichilia hirta | reverse complement strand
TAAACTAATTAGGTGATAATCTATTTTACTATATCATGCCCGTGGTTCTTGCTTTAGGCCATAAGGTGCCTTCTTTAATAAATAACTTTATCTTCTTTTCTTTTTTTCATAAAGCCTTCAGGTTGCTTAACATAAATCTCTTCTTGCAAAAATCTATTCAGAAATACTAACTTGACATCTAGTTGAAACATTTTCTAATTCTTTTGAGCTACAAGAGTAAGAAGTAGTCTAATTGTGTTGAGGCTAGCCATAGGTGCAAACATTTTTGAGTAATCAACTCTAAAAACTTAAACATATCCCTTGACTATAAGCCTTACTTTATGCTTATTGATAGAGCCATCAGCATTTAATTTTATTTTGAACGCCCATTTGGCTCCAATTACTTTTTTGTCTTGTGGCCTGTCTACAAGCTCCCATGTATTGTTTCTTCTGATCATGAGCAAATCCTCTTGCGTTGCATTCATCCATTTTTCATCCATTTTTGCTTTTTTATATCCTGTGGGCTCACACACAATAATATTACGTCTTTTATAAATATTTGAGAGCAGTCTTGTACCTCTAATTGAAGTATCATCTTTAATCTCATACCTCTAATTGAAGTATCATCTTTAATCTCATTTTTTCATAAGTTATGAGATTGATGCTTAAGAGTTTTGTCAGGCAAGGTGAGCTTGGCATCACTTTGATTCACCCCTTTTGGACTATCCCGATTCCACTTTTCAATTTCAATGAAGTGAACATCTCTAGTAATAATTATTTTACCAGATTTTAGCTGAAAGACTTTGTAAGCTTTTGATATTGTGCTATATTTTACGAAGATGCCA
The DNA here is from genome assembly GCA_035221805.1 of Trichilia hirta. NCBI lineage: Eukaryota > Viridiplantae > Streptophyta > Magnoliopsida > Sapindales > Meliaceae > Trichilia > Trichilia hirta. The sequence goes on along the minus strand of JAWDEX010175092.1, from coordinate 14,332 downwards.
AGAATAGCCCTTTTATCAAGTTTATCACACTTGACCTGTGGCACATAGGTAAAGTATAGACAATCGAATATTTTAAGAAAGTTTAAGGAGAGCTTGTACCCATACCATGTTTCAAATTGAGTTTTATCCTTGACTATCTTGGTAAAGAGTCTATTTTGCAAAAATATTATTGTATTGGTAGCTTCAGCCGAAAAAGTTTTAGGCAAATTCTTCTTATGTAGTAAGCATCTTTTCATTTTCATGATATATCTATTTCTTCTTTCACTTACTCTATTCTATTGTGAAGTATATAGAGTAGTAAACTAGTGCTCAATACCTATTTTCTCACAAAACATATTCAATTTTTTAGAGGCGTACTTCTTCCCATTGGCTGATCTTAGAGTTTAGATTTTACAGCCACTTTAATTCTCAATCTTTTTCTTAAAGTTCCAAAACACTCTAGCAACTTTTGATTTACTTTTCAAAAAGTAAATCCAATACATCCTTGTTAGATCATCAATGAAAACTATGTAATAAAGATTACTTTTTAGAAAAGGTGTCATTTAAGGGCCTGTTAAGTTAGTATAGATGAGCTGTAACTTGCGTGATGCCCTCTAAGTAAAAAGCTAGCTACTTTGCTTCCTATAGTGACATGCTTGTCAGTTTAAAGAATTTTCATCTAAAAAAGGTAAGTCTCTAGCCATATGTTTCTTTTTCATTAAAAGCAGTCCCTGGTGATGATAATGACTAAGTCATTTATGCCATACTTTAATGGTACTTTTTATAGCTGAGAAAGCAGTTTTGTCCTCTTCTATTGAATCAAATGAAAAGCTTTTGCCTTTCATTTTCACCTGAAATAGTTCCTACCTAGAAGTATCTTTGATCAAGCGATATTTGTTTTTTAAAAACTACCTTGAAGCCCTTTTGAAGAAGCTAATCAACACTCAATAGGTTTTGGTTAATTTCAGAGACATAAAGGATATTTGAGATAGTCTTTGTGCCTAAGTAACTTGTGATTGCTTTGATTCTTATGCCTTTTACTGCAATGTACTTACCATTGCCAATTTTGACTTTGGTGATTTTTATGGGCTCCAACTCCTTAAATAGATCCTTGTCATAAGTCATGTGATTAGTACAACCACTATCAATCAGTCAGCACTCACTTGAAACATTGCTTGAAAAATAAGTTGCCACGAAGAGTTGATCCTCCTCTTCTCTATCAATAATCTGAGCATCTGCTTCTTATTGCTAACATTTATTCTTTGCAAATGACATCTTCATGACCCAGCTGATTGCATTTACTGCATTTAACGTCAGGCCTTCTCCAACATTTAAAAGGTGGATGACCTTTCTTCCCACAATGCTTGTAAGGAGGCAAATTTCTCTTCGAGCTTACTGCTTTGCTTTTTTAATGGTTACTAGCTAAGCCTTCTTTATTTGTTGGCAAGTTCTTCTTGTTTTCTTCCTTTTGCCTTTTTTAGCATCTTGGTGCTTGGTTGGCAGGGCTCTCTCTACTGTACCATCTTGCCTCATCAGTCTTCTTTACTCATGTGCTTGTAATGCGTTTAATAGTTTTGCCAAGGTAATTTTAGACAGATCTTTAGTATTTTCTAAAATCGTAATTATTGCTTTATATCTTTCAGGCATAGTCACAAGAATTTTTTCAACAATTCTTGAATCAAAAAGTGTAAATCTAAGTAACCTTACCCTATTAACAATGCTAAAAAGTTTGTTTGTGTAGTCTTTTATAGTTTCAAACTACATTTTTAGCAACTCAAATTCTGTGATTAGATTTCAAACTTGCATATCTTTCATTCTTTCATCACCTTCATATTCCTCCTTGAGGTAATGACATATAGCCTTTGCTATCTTAAGGGACGTAACTCTAGTGAAGATAGCAGGCGATAGGGCAGTAAACAAATACGCTTCTGCCTTAGATTTTTTAGTTTTTCTTTCCTTGTGAGTTTTGATCTGAGCCATAGTAGGATTGTTTGGCAAAGGAGGGACTTCATAATACTCCTTTACTGCTTCTCAGAGATCTAAAACATCCAAGTCTGTCTCTATTCTCACAGCCTAGATTTGATAATTCTCTCCATCAAAGATAGGAGAAGAGATTAATGAAAAACTAATTTATGCTTTTATTTGTTAATTTTGCTTAAGCTACTTCAGTCACAGATCTCTTAAGAGAGCTCTGATATCAATTGTTAGTATTTAACAATTAAACTAAATGCAGATTACTTATTTTAGAAATTCAACCCTGAATAAGAGAAACAAAAAAAATTCTGGGAATTCTATATTATTGAAAACTGAAAGCTTTCATTAAAAGTTATGCAAAAATTAAAATTAGAGATTATGGTCCTAGAATTATGACATGACTCAATACGCAACAAAATAACTATCACTTACATCTTAAACATAGGAATAAAACAATTAAATAACTACTTAAACTAAAACATAAACAATACATGGGCTTATTTGCTGTCCTAAACAAATGACACACACTGCTGCTTGGTGGTGAGTTTTCCTAAAGTCATTTTAAGCCCAACTTTATTTTAGAACAAATTGTTGACATTTTTTCTAGGGCAACTAGAATTTTTCCAATGCATGTGATCATGAACATTCACTAAATCTTGATTGCGAAAATTAATTTTTAGTTTTCATGACTTACGCAGGCTGACTCCCCCATTCTTGGCTTTCTAGAGGTGGGTGAAGGTCATATTGCAGTATATGGTGATTCTAATAATTTGGATAGCAGCCATATGGTTACTAATTGTTACTGGCTTTTAAGGAAAATTTTAGATTTTACCAGTGCAGACACGAGATTCAGTACTTCGATTAACATGCTAATAATATGTAATTTGTTTAGTGTCAGTGAATGGGAAAGTTGCCAGTTTGGTTCTTGAGATGTGATTCTGGTGGATTTTATTTTTGCGGAGCTACCATCCTGCTTCATTAATGGTATGTACATTAAACTAGGTATTGTATTATTTAAAGAATGTGTGGGTTATTTATGTTTAGGAGATACCATGTCCTGATTTGCTGTCGTTATATAGACCTTCTCAAAGGCAGGTAACTACAACATTCTGCTTCCTCTGTTGTTTGTTCAGCTTGTAAAAATAGTAGTTGTCCTCCAGATTCTGTAAGATAAATACTATGTTATTGTTTTAATCTGCATGGTTTTCTGATATTTGCTTGTTTTGGATGGGAAAATGGATGAATTGGATGAGAGATATATGCATAATTGTGCACTACTTAGTTATATATTGATGTATGTAAGTTAGAACTATTGGTACTCTGATAAATTGTTTTTGTATGATATTATACCAGAATCCAACCTGTGCTTCTGGGCTGTTTTTAGGTGCATCAAGAATGTGACCTTTTGGCTGGGAGGTCTCCCACAAGATAAGCTGACAAAAAAAGAGCATCTCCGCTACAAAAGATTGAAGTTGAGCATAAGAGACTGCAAAGAAAGGTATGAAAACTTGAATTTATAGCATGCAGTTCTGTGCATGTTCTAGCATGTTGACAATTTGGAACTATCATCATATTATACTTTTTGATAACAATTTTCAATAGATGGGAGTATTTTTTATTTCTTAATGGACATAACTATGTTGATGTACAATTGTTGTCTTCCATCTTATTGGGGACTATTATATTAATAATTGCCTTTTATTTTCTTTTTGATATTTCTGAAAACCTCGTGCCCTTAATCAATTGAGAAGTAAATTAAAGAGGTCTCCACAAAAGGCTCCCCACCTTGCCTCTAGCTCAGAACTTAAAGCTACAGCTTCGTTGAGTGGGATTATGTCAAAGAGAAAGTCAACAACAGGAGCTGAGAAAAGGGATTCAATGGTAAGTGAGTGTTTTAACCATTTATGGATTTCTCTAAAAAAATTTTTGTTCAGTTGCTATATCTCTTGTTCCTCATCTTCCATGTTTCATACATTGATAAAGCTAATAGTGTGCTTTCAGTGGATCTCAGTAATCATAGTGTTCCTAGCCCATGCATGTGTGCTTATAGGTTGTTGTAGGAGGTTATAATTGTACATATTTTATGTGGCAGATGGAGACTTAGAAGCTGCAGTGAATTTATTGCTTTTCACTTCTTCAAATAGTCATATTTCTATGCAAATGCTCCACGTGCTGTTGCTCTTTCTTCTGCTGTGTCAACGTCTCTTTTTGAACTTTTAGTAAAGGTGAGCGCTTACCAGGAAAATGCTTTTGTTTGACTTCAAAACTTCAGCTATAAAACTCGTTAACCTGCACGTGTATGTCGGCTTCTTACGACTGTATGATCATCTAGGTCGTTGCAACCAATATAGTCAGGAAGAACAGGTCATTGTCTAGCACTCATCTTATTTGTGCTGTTGGAAGGCATAAAGAGGCTTCTTCTCAGGTTCGTCTCTTCAACATATATTCCAAAACTTACGAATGCCACACACCACACCAGAGTTTATAGAAACTTTTACTTTGTAAAATTTTCCAGAGAAACAAACACCCAGTTGCATAAAATGCACGATTTCTGCTTCACGATCCCGAATGGTCTGATCCTGATTAGAGTAGGCATTGTTGGGTTTGCAAAAAAAGGGAGCAGAGCATCCTCGTCTGGGGATGTTGGCGCCGGATTGCTGCTTGTATTGGCTGGTTACTTGAGCCTCAAAGCCTTGAAGAAGAGGAGAAACTCGTACTTTGCTATGGTTTTTCAGACTAGTAGTGAACTCCTTGTTGCTATACCATGCCAATTATGTTTGATGAGTGACAAAAAAGTTTGACTGTTGCTAGTCTCTTTGTGACCATGTGCATTTGTGTTAATTTTTCCTAGTAATTATGCAGTGAACGAATTCTACTCTGCTTCTATGAATACTTAATTCATTCCTTTATTGGTGCAATTACAAGTCTGTGAAGAAAACCACCTAATCTATTATTTTTTAATTGCCATATAGTTATTTAATTTACTCCTAGTTATACATTAGTTTTTGATTATCAAGAATTAAATGCCTCGATTATGTTTTCCTGCAGTGCCCTTATGACTGGGTTTTATCTTAACAAAATTGTAACTGGTGGCAACCATATTCCAGCCAAGGCTGAGTGATTTCTCATATGAATATTATCAAAAAATGTGTTGAATTACAGTAATTTAGATTTTTCTGATGGAACATGGATGATATTATACTTTCTCGAAGAAAAATGTATTGGTATGTACTATTCATACTGGTGTATGCTGGAAAAAAAAAGCGAAAAAAAAACAAAGAAACATTGCTGGTATTTAAAATGAAACTAAAATAGTTCTTCACCAAGATTTTCCTTTCTTCACTATTTTTTCCCCAGAATCAAAGGTTTGAGAGGTAGTTTTAGAATCCCAAAACATTTCATTATATATTTCATGCCAATAACATTTTGTATTGTTAGCTTTAGATTTCGAAGACATTAAAACATTAACAGAAAATATTTCGAACCCCCTTCTCTAATAGATGTGGGTGGATTTTAAATGTCAAACTTTAAATTTTATTGGTTGAACTAACTACTATCAATAGAAAATGTGTTATTGATTAAAAACATTGTAAAGGCAATAAACAATAGATTTTTTAATTGAATGAGTAACACAATTAATCTCTATACCATGTGTTTTCAACAAACAGTTGCGTCCTTTATGTGTAATCTTATTAAAAACATCTAAAAATCTGCTAAATACTTTAATTGGCTAATATTAATTTTGTTATCTATGGCCTTTGTCATTGCTATTGCAGTGGAATGACGTTAACAATGTTTTTGAATTTATTTAATAAATAAAATATGAATTACTGTTATCACATATATCTATATATCTTTTCAAATTAATAAAATTATGTTTATGATATATTTAATAAATAAATATAATAAATACATATTTATGTAGAATCAGTTAAACATATCAGCTACTATTGTGGCAATGTCTACTGTTATTATATAAAATCATTGTGTAATTAAAATTAAAACTTGACTTAAATGTGAATTTAAATTTAATATTTTTTTATTATTTAAACATATTAATATAAATATTAAGTCATTTAAATTTACAAAATCAATATATAAAAACTTACATTTTCAGCTATGTAACCATTTACACCATGGTCATAATGTTATTGATTTTTGACATATAAAAAAAGTAAATACATAATTATATAAAGATATAAACCCTTTTATAGAATATAACTTAATGTGATAATATTGAATGTACCAAAATTAACATAATTTATTATTCAAAAATAATAACCTATTACTTCAAGAGTGGTATTTTTTCTTTGTTATTAAGTGTTGTTGAACTTTCTTTTCATCATACAAATAGTAGCTGAATAAGAAAAGAGAAAAGTAAAGAAATAAAATTAGTAATCACTCTTAAAAAAATAACAATACCACGCCAAGCTAATTTTTTAAATAGAAATGACAGGAGAATAGTATAACTTGAGTATGGAGGAGCAATAGACATAAGTTAGATTGATATAGCTAATAGTCAAATGGTTCAAATAATACTTACAAATACAATAAATTTAACTGTATTATCAATAGTAAATATTTGATGGTTGATATGGCTTGTTGCTGGTTGTTGATAGTCACCATAACATCTATAAAATTCAAAAATCAACGTATTAGATAATATATAATCATATTATGTGTTATCATATCATATGAAATAAAATTATTAACAAAACCAAAAATATATCGCATTATGTATGCAAAATTATAACATACATAATTTTAAAATTTTGTACCAAAATTAAATAAACAACAAGATTTATTTACCCATAAGATAATAACACTCATAACGATTCACAAGTTCTAATAAAGGGGTACTGGCATTTTATAGGTAGTGCAATTATGCCCAATGTCATGACACCTACTACATTGGCTTCTAACCACGTCTTTGCCCTGAGAGGGAATACATACTTTTCTCAGTCATCCTGACGAAACTCTTACTCGAAGTGTCTTAACAATTATTTGATGTACTTTAAGCGACACATCCCAATTTGCCTCATCACCAATTAGATAAATACCTTTTGCATAGGCTAATAACAGTGAGTTGTTACTATAGTATTTTAAGCATAACAATTTATAATCATATCTTGTGTGTCTACATACTGCAAGGGTATGGGTACATGGTGGTTGCTGCAAATCAAATCACCTACAACTATAAGTTTTTGCACCTAAATCGATGAACTCTTCCTTTTCTTTAATTTTAATCAAGAACTCAGACCGAGATATTAGAGCCATGCCATATACACACAACAATTCAATCTATTGTTTAACAATAGCTTGTAATACATCCACTAAATGGGTTTCTTTCTCATTGATAGCCTCTCTTTGTTTATAAAACTAACGTTGTAACACACATCTAATGAACTCAACCAACAAAGTAATAAGGAGATGATGTGCATGCCTTAATAATGCATTAATACTTTCAACAATATTAGTGGTCATCATTTCATATCTATTGATAAAACATGTGATTTAGCCTACCTATATAACCTTACTGCATGTTCTAAATAATCCATAGCCTCTGATTGTATTGTCCTCTATTTCATAATGTACCCAATAAACTTAAATAATTAGTTTATTTTTACTACAAGAAAGTAACATTGATAAAAGGGTCTATCACTCAAGTTTTTATATTAAATTTGGCTTTAATATTTTCAGCAACATGATAAGTACAAAATCTACGAGTCATTTTTAGAAAAATTAGCCTAATTCCCTTCTCAATATTGTTGTGTCGATCAAAAATGAACACTAAATTATCCATCTAACTAATGGCTTGTTAAAACTTTATCAAGAAGCATCATTTTTGGAATCAACAATTCTAAAAGCTAGTGGTTATATTTAATCATTACTGTTAATAGCTATTGCAATCATTAATATACCATAAAATAGTCCTTTTAACAATGAGTCATCAATGGCAATAATAGGACGAATAACTATGTGAAATCCTCAGATGCATGCCCCAATAGACATAAGAAATACAAGAAATGGTCATTATCGTCCCAATCTATAGCCGTCAATATACTTGAATTTTGCTCTTATAAAACATGACAATATAAGGCAAATGTTTGAAAAGACTTTGTTGGATTACCGCAAACAAGTTTAAGTGCTTCTTTTTTACCAAGCGATACTTTATGATATGAAATCCGAACTCCATATTTTTTTTGAAGATATTCAAAAATATTTCGTAGAATGTTAATATGACTAGCATCTATAAACTTATCCCAAATTATTAAAGCAATCATACTACTAGTTGCTTGATGATGTCCATACTATAGTTGATTATTTACACATATATGCATTGTATCTCATTCTAAATGTATGACTCTAAAAGATGGATCACCTCCAATCTTAGTAAGCCACATGTGCCATTTGCATGAATCAACTACACATCTCAATTCATACCAGTCGATTCCAAATTTGTAAGTCTTTAACTAAAAGTGCCTCTTAATTGTTGTTAAGCTTAATATCTATTTTAATTTATGTTTTAAATTATAAATTCGGCCATAATACATATTATTGTCGTTAGTTGTTGAAATTACATCATACATGGTCATAGTTATCGTCGATGGAATGGGTGGCAAATGCTGACTGACTTAATTTAACGTGGATAGAATTATCATTGGGCTACCCAGATTATATGCAATATCATGAATATTTTCTATTTGATTGGATTCGTCATCATAGTAGTTTAACCTAACTTTACAATTAGGAGAAATATCAGGGGCATTATGATGTATTAGAGAATAACCCCTATCAGTAATAGTTTTATTACCTATAGCATGAAAAGAAGGTTTAGCGCTAAGTGTAGATGCACATTAATGTCTTGGTGGGATGGGATAGTTCAATTGATTGTTACCTCACGAAGACATAAATGGATAACTAAAAAATTCTCTCAAGCATTATATTATTGCTTCTAAACGATCCATCAACTCAGTAGTAATAAATAGCAGGCATTGTCCTCTACCACAACTCATATAAATATTGTTTATAGAAATGAATCCCTCAAAATCTTATTTGATTACAATATCACTTGGACTAATAAGTACAATCCCAGGTTATATGGCCTGCATGTACAACATCTTCATTCTAATACTAAATTCTTCTTGATTTATTTCAAATAAATAGAACAACATTTCAAGAAACTTGGTAGTTTATTATACGGTTTACATATATGTATTTACTACAAGCTTTCACGTAAGAATGTCCATCATCTGCATCTACTATCTATGAACCCCCCTATATTAAAAGTAATGGCAATTACTTAGCCATATCTGCATTATAACCAAATATATAAATGAGTAATGCGTTAACATTTTCTCTTTATAAAAAAAAAAAAATGGACACTTTCTAATACTATCTCTTTCACACAACTTTCAAGTTAAATATATTTAAATACCTATATTCAGACACATTTTATAAAAATAATTTCGAACACATAAATCAATTACACTTTCGAATACAGTTATTAAAGGCACATTCAAATATAATTTTAGATCACAGTTTTTAACAAATCATATCATACGATTTTTGAATAGCTTATTCATAAAAATTTTCAAACAATGCATTACTTGGCCCTTCCAAACACATAAAATTTTAACACTTTTAAACATAGTTATTAAAGGCACATTCAAACGCTTGTAAAAATCAAAGTTTTGAACAAAGCATATTACAACACTTTCGAACAACGTATTTTTAAAACACACTTTCAAACATATTTTTAAAATGCACTTTCGAAAATAAGGATGAAGAACTCTTTTAAACATCATTATTAAAAAAATATTTAAATGTAGTTCAAAATTATAGTTTCAAACAAATTATATTAAAAGACTTTTGAATACTGTATTCATAATACACTTTCAAATAATGAATTATCCGATATTTTTGAACGAAGGCAAAATACGATACTTTCGAATAATTAAGAAATTCTAATTTATAAATCTCTAAACACTAGTAGATAACTCAATCAGTAAACTAAAAAGCTCAATAAAATTATAATACCATAAACTCAATTCATTTACATGTTTGTCACCTATACAAATTTACCTTTTTCACTTCTGAAATTTAAATTTTTAAATTTAAAATAAAATTAATCAAACTTATAGGATTTTTAGATATTTGGACAATTGGTCTTCAAGTTGGAATAATTTAAAATTCAATTTCTCACTGTCAAACATTAATAAAAGGAGTCGAACTTTGAAGATAAAGAAGCATAGTGGACTGAGAAAGTTATATACGTTTTAAAGGAAAAAAAAAGATGTACATTTATTTTTATTTAAAAGTTAAGGATAAATTTGTCTAATTAAAATTATAATAACTAAATTAATTAATACTTTTATAAGTTAATTATTTCAGTAAGAATATTTAAAACAATAGGTCATTTTTTTTTTCCATTTATTTTGTAAGTCAAGCTGAGGATATTCCCACTCGTTACATCATTAAAATTACAAAAAAGATAAAGAAAAATGAGGGCAATTATTTTAAGAACCCTCAATATTTACTTAAATTACGTTAAAATTAATTAATTATCAACTTTCTCCTATCTATAACTAATTTTACATTTTTTTAGAAACAAAATTTGAAATTTTATCCTCCCAGCAATGTTTTATAAGAACTTGCTAATTCTTTTATGAAATTAATGTAAACGATCACAGAAGCTATATAGAAAGCATGTTAAATTAAGAGATTTGATAAATTTAAATGTATTTTTAATTTTTAAATAAAATCAAATGCAAATTTTTAACTGTCCATTTATTTTAGTCTAATGGGTAACGTTAAAAAAAATAATTAACCAACTAAAAAGCATTATAAAATATTATCCAAAAAACCTATCAAATTAAATTCATCGTAAAATAATTTTTTTGCCCTCATTGTGATTAAAATATGATTATGTACTAAAATAAAATATTGAAAAATAAAAGAGAAACCCTAATAGAATAATTATTGTTCTGATAATTCCTTGAAGTAATAATCATGATTTTTGAGAAGAATCAAATGAGAATTTTTCTTTTGAAAGTTTTTAATATTCTTATTGAGCATCTATTGATTGGTTTTATATGACACAAATCAAGATTCGATAAACAATGAATTTTTTTTTTTGACATTTTGTATTATTTTCATCATTATCTCAAATAATTTTGGAATAAAATAAATTCTTTATTGAAAAAAATTAAATTCTCCAACATATCGTTATTCCGTGAAGCTAATTAAGATTAATGAATAAATAATGCTTGAAATATAAGCTTGTTGCTGCTTATAAAAAGATTTTAGTTCTTCATCCTTCATCCATCATTTTGTATTAAGAAGCTTTTGTTGAAGAAAATCAAAATGGGAAATTCTGCTGGAACTGTAAGAAGTTCATTCATTTTTCTTTGAATAGTTTCATATTGCATGCAAATTTTTAAATAACTTATCCTACGTATTGTTAGGATATAAATCTCTGAAATAAATAAATTTTAATGAGACAAATAATAAGATTTATTGACATTAGATTATACATTTACGTACATACGTGTGTGTAATATATATAATAAGATTTGAACATTTTTTTTTTTTGATCATCAATCTCCATAGGAACGGAACACCCAAGAGTATCCATATGATTTGAATACTGAAGTAAAGGTAATATAGGTCAAAATTTAATAATTTAATTTAATTTAATTTAATTTTTTTTTTTTTTATCTTTATAAATTGTTTAATAATTATCTACCACTTATCTCTGTAACATAAAAAATCATGGCAGGTGAAGGAATTGCGACAGAATCAGATACTATTTGAGGAAAAGGAGAAACCTACTTTTACAATCAAGAGTAAGGTAATTGACATAGGGTTACATTTTATTCATAAAATTGAAGAAATTAAATTAAATTTAAATTTTTTATATTTATTCATATTTAATTATATTTGTAATTTTAATAAATTATTCATTTGTGATATAAATCGAACCACATAATTATGTAAGATTTTTCAAAAAAATATTACCTTATTAATTTATTATCAAAATTATTAATATACTCTATTAACTTAAATTTGGACAATAAAAAATTATTAATTTATAAAGATTACATTATATATATATATACTATTTGTTAATTAAAAGGACTTCTGTAGGGAGACGAGCCCCTAATGGATCCGTTTCCTAGAAGCCCATCGGAAAAGCCGATATGTCTTGGTGAAATCACATATGAACCATGCCAGGTAATTAAATTTATATAGGGTTACGTTTTTTTTCATAAAATTATAGAAATTTAATTTGTTTTGTTGAATTAATTATTGCTTCAATTTATAAAAGTTTAACCTTATAAATTAAATTTAGATCCGATCCTTGTACCGTATTAATATTTTTTGGATAAATAAGAGAATTTTAGTAAAAATTATTTAATTATTTTAATAAATATAAAACTTCTTATTAATTTTTTTTTTATTAAAAGCTTTATTTAGAAAACTGTACTTTTAAAAAAATTTATTCAAACAAGTATTAAATCAGTATTGACTTCTTTGAATATGTATTTTAATAAATATAAATATATGCACTTAAAAGTTAATATAAATATTGCCAATGGAGTACCTTTTAAGACATTTATTAAAATTTTTATATTTATTAATTATAATAATTTTTTTATATTTAATGTAATAATTACCAATAAATTTAAATTTATTAAAAAAAATATAACTTATCAAATAACAACTATTTTAATATACCCATTAGCAAAACTCGATATATATATATATATACACACATTTACATTTCTTTCTTTCTTTCTTTTCTTTCTTTTCTTTCTTTCTTTGTCTTTATTTTTCAGCTGAAGCCGACCGTCGGAATATATTCAAACGGGGAAGTTTCCATAGGATTTAAATACGAATGCTGAATATTGAGAGTAATTAGTAATTGTATTGTGATCTAATGGAAGTCCCGACATCAAGGAGGTAGCTCGTTCCAGCCAATTAAATGATTATATATAATATAATATAAATAAAATAACAACAACGTCGTACGTTTCAAGCAGAGATAATTAAATAAATAAAATAGAGTTAAATAAATATTTTTTTTTTCTTTTTTTTTATTAAATCTATGTAGACGAATGACCAAACTTAACTACTAAATTTTCAGTCCTACGATTAACAGACAAAATACAGCATTCAAACTATAAATAATAATAATCATAATTTTTTATTAAGTAAATATACTCAGATTTAACACGTACGTACGTATGTTTCAATTTTTATGTTGGGATTATATAAAATAAACTTAACAAATTAATGACATAAAATGGTTGTCATTATTTGAAAGAAATCTCCTCCTTAATACCTACCAATCTTTCCTGCGACTTAAAAATCCCAAGTGTTAGAGATACATTCACTTATTGTAGCAAGATCATGAAGATTATGAATAGAGAAGACAGCAAGCACACCAGGTTAAAAAAAAAAGAGAGAGAGAGAAAGAGTTGCCCAAGTGTTAAACAATAAGCAGTTACCTTCAGATCTGGCATCAACTTTATGTCCAACCTGTGGGTAAACAAAACAAGGTGAACATGACTCAACATTAAATTATAGACAAATATCATCTCATATATCCTTTGTCCAACATCAAAATTCACGATCCAAAACTTCAATGATAGCACACATTAGCTCGGAGCACTTACAAGATCAAAGATAGCGAATGCTTAAAACTCATTTTATCTAGCACTTGCTTTCAAAAGCATTGATCTTAGCTTGCATCAGTACCAGCTAGTAATAAACCACAAAATACTTCAACTTTTAGGTTTCTTTGGTGTGTTTGAATTCTCAGGCTCGTTCTTGCGCTTTATCCCCAAGAAATGCTCAACCTGAAAGTAGGAAAATATTACGCTTAGCATCCAATGCCAGTCACAGATCATTTCTTAAAGGAAAACACATATAAAATGGGCAAAATAGAGTGTAAAGACCCATATGTAGATTACGGTGATCTTAAGTCTAGATTAATAGAGATCCTGTCAACAGGTTTTGCAAAGCCCTAGAGTTAACAAAAACGCAACCGTCAAACTAAATAGAAGGGTAAAAACAAGCAACATGAATCATAAGGTTAACGTAAGACCCATCAAACACCCAAAAGAAAGTGCGAAAATTTAAAATGACAGTGGTTCATCTGTAATCATTCACATTTTTCTCCATGCATATTAGTTATTGACACATATACACAAGAAAGTGAAACTTCACTGACCTTTCTATTACCAAGCATGGGCGTTAAACCCCCTGGGAGGTCCTTCTCAACAGTAGCAAAGCCGCTTCTAGGATCACTAGTTTGCCTTCAATTAGAATGCAGGAAATAAAAACTAATTAATCAAATATAGTCATGTAAAAA
>JAWDEX010175082.1:0-15159 GCA_035221805.1 Trichilia hirta | reverse complement strand
GTAATCTTGAGTTACTCTGCACTTTGTCTTCGAGTAGAGATTTTCAGCAATTCGATGAGATTTCCCTTCATTACTCTTCTTTGGCCATTCACAAGGATCTTCACAATAAGACGAACACTCGTTTTCCTTTTGAATATTCTTTTCTCTGATTTGGTGCATCTTCGTGCCAATATCTAACATAAGCTCCCTTCCGTCGAAACCTACTTGGGCATAAGTTAGCTCACCTCCATGCCAACATCTAGATTCTCCCATCCAGTTTCAGAAGTTAGATGCTCTTCTCAACCCGTCAATTACATCGGCCACCTTTGGTGTATGATGCTAATACTTGACTGTTCCTTGGTGAGTGCGCGATAATTCCCTCATATCCGCATGAGTCATCTTTTCTACCTCTGAAATGATATCAACCTTGGTTCAAAAAGGTCACCTAGTCTTTGACTTTGACCTATGCCTCACCCATTTGGACAACTCTTTGTCGAGGACAAATTCGATTGCCCTATGCAGTCTTCTACACTGCATCTTATGGCTTACTTTGCTGACCTTGCCCTTCTCATTTTGGCACCTCCGCCATTGTGTATCCAACCTTCTTGTCTTTTTGCCCTTAGGCTTTCTTGCTCGGTTTAGGCTTTAAGCCTTTTAGACAAGTAGCCAACTGCCGCTGCGCCGTATTTCTCTTAATGCGTGCGCCAATGGGTCTAGCGCCTTATGTGCTTTTACATGCAGTCCGTCGCATGCGCCCATTGAGTGTGGCGCACTCTCGCGCCTAGTCTAACTCAACTCTGATTTCTCTTGGTTACCCTTGATTTTTCTTGCTTGCTCTCTTCAGCCATTGCTCATAGGCATGCCCAAATTTCCAGCACTCTATGTAAACACATTCTGACTTGAGTGCTTAGTAAAAATCATCTTAGCACGTATTTTCCCCACTTGCTCTTCTTAACCATCGCTCATAGACATGCACAATCTATGGCACTCCTATGCAGCACATTTTGATTCTGAGTGTTTGACGAAAATCACTTGGGCATCTGTTTTTCTTGCCTACTCCTTTCAGCCATTGCTCATGGACATGCTCGATTCTGTAGGCACCCCATGCAAGCACATTCTGACCCTTGAGCGCTCGGCGAAAACAATCATAGCGTCTCTGATTTACTTTGGTCGCCTTATGACATAGTTTTACCCCCACTCAGATGCACGCTAGTCATTTTATTCCACACTTAAAATGTTAATTGCCTTGAACACTGCTCAACTCTTGCTTTTCGTGCCCCTACTAGCTCGTTAGCTTCGACACTCTCTCTTTTTGAAGGACTCTGCTTGACTTCGCCGCAGTATACTGCCTAAAGCCCACTTGATCACCTCAGGATTAAGGTCCATTCTTATCCCCCTCAAAGTATAGCATTAGCATCCCCTAAGGTCTTCTTTGAAGTGTTCATTCTCCAATGATCTCCTTCCCGAGACTTCTATGTCGTCCCCCTCTAATCCGTTCTCTTGCCTCTCATATTCAATGCCTCCACCTCTGTATCCACAGTATTTACTTGAGCGACAAGAATTAGCTCATTAGACGCTATTGTCTCGATAGCCTTTTTTGAGCAATCCCACTGATGCCTAATGGTGTCTTATACTATTGTGCATGTATTGTTTCTTGATAACAACAATAAGAGTTTTGCACTACTTGCGGTACTGATAACCCCCTATTTGTGTCTTATAGCCCCAACCGTAAGATCTGATATCTTCAGTTTCTCTGAACCTTAACTCCAATCTAATCTGTGTTGAAACCTCTTCACTCTGAAACTAACTCAGAGCTACTCTTAGCTTAGTCATCCTAACTCCGATACCACTTGTTACAGAGCTTCTTTTTGCTCTAACAGCATCGCCCGGAGATGCACAGAATCCCAAACCCGACCAGTAATTCATTCTTCTGCTATTACTCGCACAGCCCATCAAATACTCAACTCACAGAATTTCAACACATCTTCTCGCACAATATCTATTTTATGAAAACCTCTGCCTTCAACCCTTTTACTACCACATAAAAAGGAACATTAGCCAACCCCTCAATCGACTTTCCAGAGTTAGGAGGATTCCGATCCCCATGCTTTTATTGCATTTCAGACACTAAAACACTTGGTCTCGATCTTCTCTATCTCAACCAACATGCCATTACCCTTTATTGCGCCTTGACATCATTCTAGGGCCTAAGTCATACTCACTTGACATCTGCCCCTTGGAGCTTCGCTTGCCCACTGTGCGTGCCGCTGGGCACTGTCCGTCGTGCACTTCAATGTACACTGATTCTAGCACACATTATCTTATCGCTCACACCAAGCATAGCTTCTGCACATTCCCTCAGTGCATTGGCACTCTCCCGCGTCATTGGCTTCTTGTCGGTGTATTTTTACGCACCCGAGCATCCCCACTCGTATCGAGGCAGTCTCCCGTACTTCTAGCTTCATCCTGTGCACCTCCATGCACTTGAGCATCCCTCTTGTAACATTGGCACTCGCTCATGCCAATGGCATTGACTCGTGCGCCCATCCGCACTCGGATATCTCGCTCGTAGCTTGATGCTCCCCTACGCCGTTGGCATGGCCTGTGCGCCCATACGCTCCTGTGCATCCGGCTTAGACTTGGTGCTCTCTTGCGCCTACGGTCTTGTTACATTGTGTTCATGCGCATATAGCACTCCACTTGTCACTCAGTGCTCCCCCGTGTCTAAGGCCTCATCCGGTGCACCCTTGCACGCTTAGCATTGCTCGTCACTTGGCGCTCTCCCGCTCCGATAACTTCATGGTTATGCTCCCTTGAACATTTAAGCGTTCTGCTTATCGCTCGGCGCTCACTCGCGCCGAGGGCCTCAACCTGTGCTCTCTTCAGCACTGAGCGTCTCACTCTTACTTGGCGCTACATCGCCTCGTTGGCCCTAATGCTTGTGTGCGCTCACGGCCTCATACCTCTACACACTTGAGCATCGGCCCTTGCGCATTCGAACAACCTGCGTTAAGCCCTCATGTGCCCATTTTGCGTGCGCTGCCCTTGCACGGCTTTGCCTTGGGTTGTGCGCAACTCCCGCGCTTGTGGTGTACTATGCATGCTCCGCTCATGCTGCACTCAATGCTCCGCATTGCAGCACGCTGTGCTCCACATATGCCGCGCCCTTATTAACCCACAGGTATGATCTTTGGCTCACTCGAATATATTCTCGTCTAGCTTTCGCACCCCGAGCTTCTCCACTCAAGGTGTATGCCTCCCGCCTCGATATGTCTCGTTGGTTTTGCCCTGCCTTGAGCTCATCAGGAGAACGGCTCCAGTCTCCGACCAGTTCATGCATAGTGATAAACCCTACTCCTTAACCACTCGCACACTACTATTATTAATTCTAGAGCCGTCTACCTAGACTAATCTACCCTAACTAGCATACCCTAGATTTAGGGTTGGGACACTTACCTTCTCGCTTCACGGAGTTAAACCCCCGCTTCTCTCCAGACCTTTTTTCTTCATTGGAATTAATGCAGTCCACTTTTGATGATTTTGTGACTCTCAGAAATTTTCGTTAGATTAAAATATGCTAATTTCTACTTATCTTTTGATCTTTTAGTATCTTCTAATGATATTGCTGTGGGTGGTTATCTGCATCGAGAAAAGAAGAATTTTCTTTTCTTTTTACATAATGTGTAGTTGCATACTTGATTAAAACTTTGAAGGGCCTCTTTCCCTTACTTCATACTGTACGTCTATGTCACAAATTTTTTGCATGCGTTTATTTAATTGAATTGATAATAAATTTGTATGTTATCATTTACTTGTTCCTAGCTTTTCTACTTCTAACATAAAATGAGGTTTCATCACACGAGTGCAGTTCATATAAAAGTTGATCGTTGTTGTGTATTATGTTATCAAGAATTACACTTGTTATATGATAAACTTTAAGTACTTTAGATTCTCTCTGAAGTTCTCAAGTTACTGCAAGGACAACGTGCTAAACTTGTGCTTAAAATTATTAAATTTGTAGTCTTTCTACTTGGATTTTGTGTTGGCGCATTAAATAATTTAATCTTCAATTTAACAAAAAAAAAATGTGTTCAGTTTTGGCAGTTCAGTGTTTTTTCAGCCACTTATGTTATGCAACCACTTGACGCTAAAATTTAAATGTAGGTCAATGAGGATGAAATCTATTGGAGACAGAAGAAGGATGATGAAGAGTTGGAATGGTCACCCAATTCCAGTCATGTAATTTCTCAGTTAGCTCAATGTTTCAGTGAGTAGAGGTTTCTTATAGCCTTCTCTGCACCTTTCTCTTGAGTCTTGGGAAATTTACCTGGTCCAAAATGAAGAATCGTATTAATCTTCATTTGAACTTTTATTATGTGTTGTAAGCTACCTTCATATTACTATTTTGGGTGGCTAAGAATAAGCTACCTTAATTACTTCCTATATTTAATTGTTAATGGTTTTGGGGTCGTTTCCAGTATGCCAAGATCAGAAGCATTAATGTAATTCTGCCTTGTTATTCTTGTGATATGAACCAGTATATTGCTTAACCCTTGGATCATAGTTCATTAGCCCAAGATAATATGGGGTCCCTTGATCTCTTGTTCTCACACATTGAGGTGTCTTGGGAGACATTGTGAACACCTATGCACTGCCAGGTTGTTCAGAAATAAAGAAAACTGAAGGGACTTCAAAAGTCTTACTATTTAGAAGTGACTTAAAAGGATCTATATCAAAGGTAGCACCGATTTGCTTTACAAAATGTTCTTTGCATTTGCATGTTTGTGATCATTGCCTTGACTGTGAGATTCAAGTTGATGAAAAACTCGGGGCAACTTTTCAGCATTTTTTGGATTCGATATATATCATGAGTGTTTGTAATAACAGTATATAAAACTAATATTTCCTTTCTTTCGATGGTTCTTAGGTTGCTTATTACCTATTGCTGTGCCCTACTTTCAACTGTTGTGATTCTCGCTTTGCTATTTCCTTGGAGTGTGATAGATAGTTGGAACGGACTTAAAAACATAGTAATAAACTGTATTAAATGTTAAGTTCATTGACACTAACCATTGCTTATTTAACTATTCAAAATTACAATCTAAGGTCACTGAACTGAATTATTAGCTTTAATGCACATCTATCTCACTCATAAATTTTTTGTGGTTGTAGCTAATGCTATGGTTGGACCACAAGCACGGAGGGCTCTTCAACCGCTCAAGCAATAAACGTAATGAGAAGTTGATCGACTACCCTTTGACTCCAGAACGGGTCAAAGAAATTTTCATCTAAGGTTTTCTTGCATTTAGAATATTTGCATCTGTGTCTGTCACATACATGCAAGTTTGCACACACAGAAAGATAAATCTAAATGTGATGTCAATACATACGAATATAACATGTTGATTTCAGCTTTTGTTGAATGGCGTTAAGTAGTTGATGTGGTTGAACAAATTTGGGTAGAAGTGGGCTTGGTTGAGCGGAAATAAACTCCTTTTGCTGTCTATCAGGGCATCACTCTGAAAGAACTGATTGTTATTCTTTCCTAAGTCACATTATTAGCTTGGTAGTTGCTGCTATAATTTGTTTTAATGATTTAGTTTTTCATGCTCAGTTCTTACTATTTGTCTTTAATTTCTTACCAGGAAGAAAGACTTCACAGACTTCAAGAAAGATTACAAACTCCTTTTGATGAGAACCACCCTGATCATCAAGTAGCTTTTTCCTTTTCATGAGATTTTTTATTTTTCTTCTGCCTTTGACCTTGTTTCTGAGTCTATTTACCTATAGCTATAAGTACCTGAATCAGATTTAATAATATTTTTATAATATGACCTTTCTGTCATTCCATCAGCAAGACATGTGAACTTTGCAGCAATCTCTCATTTGGTGTTATTTAGTATCAGTAAAATCGGGAACATGACCTGAGCAGGGTTAAGTCACAATGGAACAGAGATAATGATCAATTCTTGTTCTCAATGCTAAACCTCATTTGCAACTACCAGTGATGGCCAATACTGCATATTTGCATTATCTCATGTCTGTGTAATTTTGTTTTCTCATGCGGTGTTTTCGGTGGTTTGCTTATGTATTCCAGCCTCGTCTTGTTACAGATTGCTCTTATTATTGTTGTGTACCAAATAAACAGGTAGACTATTTTTGGCCTTGCTTATTGACAGGAAGCTCTTAGAGATTTGTGGTGCGTTGCCTTTCCAAATGTTGCTCTGGATGGCTTGATCTCTGAGCAATGGAAAGAGATGGGGTGGCAAGGTCCTAATCCATCGACTGACTTTAGGTACAATCCTTCCTACTATAAAGAAATTTTTTGCATGCAGTGGTTGAGAATCATGAGGGGAGCAAATGAACTAGCATTGAGGTTTTAATTAGTAATCTGTCAATCTGAATTGCTCGAAACACTGATCTTAACTTCTTTCCTTAGGGGCTGCGGTTTTGTTTCTATTGAAAACTTGCTTTTCTTTGCGAAGAATTATCTGGTGTTCTCTTTTCTGTTGTTTGGGTTTATAAACTATTAAATATCAGTTTCTTTCTCTTGTTTTTGAAAATTTTCCTGGGCCTTGTGCGTCATCTGGATCCCTTTTTAAGTTTCATGGATATCAAAGTCTGCCAAAAATGAATTATACTTGTTACTAATTGCATAAAATTAAAATGAAGGCATCTCTTCATAGGTGGTTGTTCAAGCGAGATGGGGATCGAGCAACTTGGGAGTACCCATTTGCTGTTGCTGGCATTAACGTGTCTTTTATGTTGATTCAGATGTTGGATTTATTCCCAGGTCTGTAGGCAAATTCATAATGTTTGATCCCATGTTCAGTTGTCTAGCACTTCTTAATTTGTGACAGAGAAAACTAACTACAAAGGGTGTTGGGTTTATAAGTGAAATTCTGATAATTATATATTATTTTGTGACTATTTAATAGATTGTATTATTCTGTCAAAACATTCTTCAGCTTTTGCCTTTTTCTTTTTGTTTTTATGCTTGCAAAATCTAAGTTTGGTTGAATCATGTAGCAATTTGATAGATGATTTTGTTTGTTTGTTTTCTCCAACTATTCAAACTTGTTGAATGTCTCCTTTTCTTACAATTTACTTGTCTGTTAGAACCATGGAACTCTCATACTGTCCAAATGCCCTATAGATCTTATTGTCATGATATATTATTTCTATAGGGCCTCCTATTATTTATTGTCCATGAAAGCGGTAGGACAAACAGAAACTTGAGTTTCTTGATTTCTCTGGCTACTGGTAGCTTTTTCTAATTTGAATATAAAGTTTTTTTAAAGAGGATCAGTTGGGGGAGAAAGTACTAATTGATCTCTAATCTTTTTTCTCATCCCTTTTGCTGACAAACCAAGATGTCTTCCCGGGTTGAATTTTGTTAGGATATTAGGAGCTAACAGGATTACAGCTCCAAATACTTCATGTTCCAGTATTCCAGAATTTCCTGTTTTTGATTTCCAGTCTGCGAAATTGTCTCTTATGATCCAATTGTTCACAATTGCAAAAGATGAAACTGCCTTTGATGTACTTTACCGTATAGCTTTTGAAATGATGGATGCTCAGTGGCTTGCGATGCGTGCTTCCTATATGAAATTTAATGTAATCTTTCTCTTGCCCTCCCTCTCCTTGTTATTCCAATTTTTTGTTCAAAATTTTACGAAGTTCTATTGTATTTTTCTTGTCCGTTTGATTTTTTCTCCCAGAACAACCTTGTGTTCTCCACTCAAAGTCCCCAAGTGCGCTGCTCATTTATTTTCATCCCATCCAAGTGACTAAAGGGACTAAGATGCTCCGCTGTTTTCTGTAGAAATCTTTTCTTGTCCTAAAAGCTTGCAAAAGTATTTGTTGGCAGACATCAAATATATGACGATGTGCCTATAAATGGTGGGCAATCTTCACAACAAACGAAATAAGAACGAAAAGAAAATCTGTCCATATTCAGAAATCAAATTGTGAAAATTCTTGTCTAGGTGCTTGTGAGATTTAGAGTTATAGCTTTCAAAATTCTATGAGTCTTTCTTGCACACTCATGACACTTAAATAGATATAGTAATTCTATTCTTTTAGACAATGGAATGTGGCTTCCCTTCCAATTTCATTTCCGGGGAAATTAATCAAATATCTGTATCATGTTACACAAAATGCTATTACAAGATTTTTCTGATTGCAAAATAACTTGCAACCTCATTAAATATCACTGGTGCAGCTTTACTTGATTTATTTTTCTCATCTAAATTGATGGAAGGGAGAATCATGCAAAGGATGGCATGCCATTTTGAATACATGGTCTTTTACGAACTTTTGTTGTTGCTGAATACTGTCTATTGTTTGTTGGATGCATTACAAGGTCTTTCATGTGTATAATCTAGAGTTTAGTAAAACATATTTTAATGTCTCAACTAATTTTGAGTACATTTGTTTATTTTGAATAATCCTTTGCTCCTTTTCCCCCCACTACTGCTTATGTCCTCTTATTTGAACTTGTATGTTGAATTAGGTCCATTTTTTTGTTTGTGGAAATCCAATTAATTAAGGTTGAGCTATTTTCTGTTCTGGCAGGAGGTTCTAAAAGTAACCCGGAGACAATTGGAGAGAGAACTTTCTCTGGAAGATGTCAACAAAGTACAAGATTTACCAGCATACAACCTCTTGTACAAGTAGCTTTTTATTAGCATCTCTTCAAGGCTGCAAAAAGTTACCTTCAGAAAATTTTGCAATGAGCCTGAATTATCAAGGTAAGGCCTCGTATGGTTTGTTTGAATACCAGAAAGAATACACCGGCACACCATTTTTCTGAGGCATTAATGCTAACATTTGTACAGTACGGTGGACCCTGTGCAAGATTTAACAGTTGAGGGTGTTTGATGATGAACCCATGTAAACTCTAGACAGATTGTAGCTGCATCATCAGATCACATTGACTCTGCTTCTAATCAATCATTGACAGTGTTGGGTTTCAGAGGTTTCTAGCAACCGATGCACAAGAGAATACCGTTTGTGTTGCGGGTTCCGCTTAATAACAAGTGGGATTTTTACTTATGGTATTATTTAGGTTTAAATTTTGCCAAAATGCTTGAACATAGATTTTCTGTGGAGACTTCCAAGCAAACATATTTCCTTCAAATATGAATTCCCACTACATTTTGTCCTGTTTTCCTTGGTAAAGAGTAATTTTCAGGCAGTTTCTTCATAGCTATCGTTTGCTATTTATGCTTGAACTTTTATTGTTGACATTCCTTAGTTGAAGTTAGGTGAAATAGTATATTTCCCATGATGAATGTTCCTTAACACTTACCTCTTTCAAATTAGATGATACTGGTTGTAAAAATTGCAACCATACTAGATTAATTTTTTATTCTGTATTTAGAAATTGGTCGTATATTTGGCAATATAGATTGATCATTCGAAAGGATCACCATTGATGCTCCTTAAAATCAGGTTTGTCACCCTCCTGCTCTCCCTCCTTCTGATTGGATTATTCTTTTACCACACATTACTTTTAATATTCAAATCGCAATAATATGGTAATATTTATTAAACGAATGATATATTTTCAAAAATTTTAAATTTATGTCTATTTTATCATGTATTTAACGAAGTATCATATTATTATAGAAAAAATTTGGGAAATTTGGTGTCATTCATAACAACTTAAAATGCAAGGTCGTGTGTCCACGTCAACATTTTATTATTTAATGTCTACAAGCCATTAGAAAGTAATGGAGAAATTAATTATCTAAATTATAAAATTTTCTCTACTTAAACTTTCCTTTTATATTATATTGCATTGACTTTTAAATTATAATTATAGTAATATAACAGCTCTAAATTTTAAATATTAATTTAAAAATATATGAATTCTGCTAAAAAATTAGTATTTTCAAATGTTTTTTTAGTTTTACTTTCAAATTATAGAAGAAAAGGTTCCTCTTAAAAATCTTACCTACCGTCCCTAAAGAACATCTAATTAAAAAGAAACTTTTATATGATGTCATTGTTGGAAAAACAGTCCTGAAATTCACCAAACAATAAGATTATTTTTCTTAATGGAAAACGAAAATAAGCTTAATTATAAAAGAGAGAAGACTTAAAAACTTAGTAAATTCAGAATTGAGTTTATTCAATTCAATTAAATTAGAGAATTATTCCTTTTACATGACCATTCCTTGCCATGAGGATGGTATTCTAAGAATCTATTCATTAAATAATGATCAATTTGAACGCAACAAAACTTGTTGATAATCCTAGTTGTCTTATTATTTGGTAATAATGCTATTGGTTCGTGCCATAATCCATTAGGAGGGCAGTTGGCCTTTCTCATGCAACAAACAAAACACACCTGTTTTCAATTGTCATGCGATGAACCAATAATATTTCACTACTCCTCCGATATTGCCTGCAAATCCCTTATAAATAGACCTCACTTCACAAACTTGTTTGACAGAGGAGAGAATTAATAATGGAACCTTTAGAAATGTCCGAGGCTTTGCTAAAAGGCCAAGCAGAGATATGGAAACAAATGTTCAGTTTTGCGGACTCCATGGCATTGAAATGTGCCGTGGAGCTACGCATAGCTGACATTATTCACTCTCATGGAGGTCCTACTTCTTTATCCCAGATAGCTTCGTCCCTTGATTCGCCCTCCCCTGATATCTCCTACCTCTCTCGCATAATGAGACTGTTAGTTGGCAAAAAGATTTTCAGCGTTCATCATTCATCGGACGGTGGAGAGAGTCTATATGGACTGACCCACAGTTCTAGATGGCTTCTGCATGATTTTGATGATCTAAGTCTGGCGCCATTGATAATCATGCAGAACCATCCATGGAACATGGCTCCATGGCATTGTTTCAGCCAGTGCGTTAATGAAGGTGGTATTGCTTTCAAGAAGGCTCATGGATGTGAGATTTGGGACTTTGCATCTCAAAATCCCGAATATAACAAGATATTTAACAATGGATTGGCCTGTACGTCTGAGATCATTTCCAGGGCAATTATCTCAGGATACAAGGAAGGTTTGGTAGCATTGGATCACTGGTGGATGTTGGAGGTGGGATTGGAGAGCTGATGTCTGAAATTGTGAAATCATATACGCACATCAAAGGCATTAACTTTGATTTGCCACATGTGATTGCTACAGCGCCCTTGTGGAATGGAGTTTCCCACGTTGGAGGTGACATGTTTCTGGAGATTCCAAGTGCTGATGCAGTTTTAATGAAGGTATGTAAGAGTAGTCTATTAATTACAGCTTGTCTTAGACGTATCTCATAAGTTATTTATGGTCAAGAAGTTGACATCTCAATTATTAAATTTAACCTTCAATCTGAATGACATATTTAATAATTTTTTTGCAGTGGATACTGCATGATTGGAGTGATGAAGATTGTGTCAAAATTTTGAGGAACTGTCGAAAAGCCATACCTGCAAAATCTGGGAAGCTTATTGTTGTTGAAATAATTTTACAGCCTGATGGTAATGGTCTATTTGATGACATGGGATTGGTGTTTGACCTATTGATGTTAGCACACGCATCTGGTGGAAAAGAGAGAACCGAGCTTGAATGGAAAAATATACTGGAGGAAGGAGGATTTCCTCGCTACAAAATCATTAATATTCCAGCTTTACCATCCATTATCGAGGCCTATCCTGAGTGACAACTACATAAAAAATATGGCCCATATATACTCAATGCTTCAGGATTTCTATTTCAATTCTCCGTATGTTGCCTTTCTTTGTTCGTTTGTCCTCTTTCTTTTGTTTTTGGCTCTATTTTAGGTCTGTTGAATATAGACATATGAAGCAGCTGGCGGGGAGCTTGGAGTCACAACCTATATTCACATTTGCCTATCCAAAAGAAAATAAATGAAGAAATAAGGATCTAAAGTGGCCCGGTGTTTTTACAGAAGATCCATTACTATATCGGTCATAAAAAGTCCATTCCAACTGGTAGCAAATATGTGGGATGAACTGTAAACTGATCCTAATGTATTATGGATCTGTTGTTGTACTTTAATTTAATTATTATTATCTAATGGAATGAATTGCTTCTTGCCTTCAAAAAAAATGGTAAACTAATTGCATCTCGCTGTCTAGGACTTGCCCGAAACTCGGAGTTTTAGAGTTGTATTGTTGAGGTGAATAGGCTATTTAATTATTTAATTAAAATAGAAAGGAGATGAATAATTTTACTAAGGTTATGTTGTCATTTACAATCCGACACTTTTAAGATTATCCATCATGACAATTTTCTGTTTTCCTTGGGAGAAAATCGGATTGGCTGTTGTTTTCCCTAGCTAAAGCAAGTGGCGGTATCCTTGTCTGGAAATAAACTTCCCAATCCTGTGGTGAAGATTGTTTGATTTTCTGTCCGAATCAAACAGACTATTTTTCTTTCTTAGGCCCTTGATAGGCAGTTCCACGACATTTTCTCATACCTTTATCAAAACAACGGTTTTTAGTATAGAAATCCAATTTCTCATCCAAGACTGTGCTTGGTGATGCATGCATTTGGAGCCTCTGTTCCATCATATTGTCGGTTCTCTTATTTTAAAACATAGCAGAACGAAAACTAAATTCTGTATTAGATTTTTAATTCTGGCCATACCATGGCTCAGCTCATTCATTTGGGAATAGGTCACCCTCTGCCTCAGGCTCTGGCTCTGTAGTGATGCATACTCTGGCTCTGTAGTGATGCACAATTCTTTCCTAAAGATATTATTCTATTTTTTGCCAAAATTTTTCACAATTTCTATGAATTAGTCTTAACAAGCCTCTAGTTGTGTATTGTTTTAATATTTTCAATTTATATATGTTTATTAACCAAAAAATAATGAAAAATATTGTTATAAAAAGTTTATATTTTTACAAAAGGATCACTAATTTACTTTAATTTCACTCTGTAAGAGTTATGCCCTGCAAGCCAATCAAAAATAATTATGATGGACATTATTCTTTATAATTTTTTTTTTAATAATAAAATAAATATTTTATAACAAATTCTTTTATCATTAATATACATATTTATATGTGTAATGATAAAGTCCATAGAATATTTGCCATATATATCTAATTATAATGAGATCATACTTATAAGATAGAAATATCAGATGTATTATTCTTAAATATTTTCAGTCATAGGATTATAAAATGGGACCTTTATAGTACCGGTTAGATTAGTATATATTTTGCCTGTTTGTTAAAAAAGATAATTATTCTCATAAATCACTTGTGTAGTGATACTAAGGCAAATGTGTATGTACTCATTAGAAAATAAGTTCACTGAATTGACTCATAGCAGAAATATCTAAATAGTAATTGTACTTTAATGTCAATTGGATATTCTTTGTATTAGTAGTGTAAGTAACCCTTAGACTTGAGAATGTCATAGTTATCTTGTGAGTGAAATGTTGTACTTTGATACTAACTCAGGATGGATCATAATTTAATTACGGGTAGTTATTGGATATGGTACTACACTTATGGAGATAGGTGAATATTCAATAAAGAATCCATCACCCTTTAGTACATTATGGGAGTGTGTTCTATGTGAATGATAGAGATATAACTCAAGAAATTCTTTGGAAGGAGTTCTCAATGTTGGTACACTAAATAAGTTAATATCTCAAGATTCATTACATATAGTATTGAATATAGAGGTTTTAATAATTTACTATAACCTTAATCTAATCAGAGCAAGTATGTCGGAATGATTGAATTACACAGTAACTGAATACAGAAAAGTTCATATTAAAACTTGCTACTTCATTATAATTCAGGTGGCCATGATACATTGCTGGATGTCAATCTTGATCTATAGATATATTTAATTAATAATGAGATTATTTATTAAATATCAAATGAATTAAATAGTTTAATTCAGAATTTGATATACGTCTACTGCCAACTTTATAGTGAACCTATTGAATCACAACTAAATTGATAAGGAACTTATTTGAGAAGCATTTTAAGTGTTAGAACACTTAATTATAAATTATTTTATACAAGAGTATTATAGTAAATTCTATAAAATAATTTTATGGTAAATTCTATAAAAGAGTATTATGATAATATTATAATAACTAATTAATAATATTTGATTATTAATTATTTAATGCAAGGGTATTATAATATATTCTATAAAATAAGTTTATGATAAATTTTATAAAGGGTATTATGATAATATCATAATAATTAATTAATAATATGATTATTTATTAATTATTTTAAATTAATTATATGGATATTTACAAATAAAGTGGCCAATAAAATGCTAGCACATGTAAATAAATTGGGCAAGTAAATGAAAGTAAAAAGATGAGATTAAAATATATGGTTTTTAATTCTTCCTATGATGAATTTGTATTTAATGCATTATTTATTATTTTTAATGGTGAATTGAATTGATTCAATTTTGGATTCCCGTAAGTATTGAAAGGAATTTAAAAGAATTCTATTTTTCTTCCTCCTTTAGAACACTTATGATAAGAAAAAGGAAAATCAAGAGAAAACCAAATTTATTCAATCTTTTCACTTCTAAGCTAAAATAAGTTTAAATCAAGGGTGGACAAACATAGAGAGAAGTCTTCATAGCACTTCTCAAACTTCAAAAGTTGAATTTATGTAACAAATTCAAAGTAAAGTAAGTTTTCAAAATCTGAATTTTAAATTCATATCCATAATATTTAAACTAGAATTCCGAGCTTCCATTGTGTATGTTAAACCTTTCAGTGGTATAAGAGCATTAAGTTGCTAGTTTAATTGTTGTTGGATGTTGATAATGCTTAAAATGATGGCAATAGGTTGCTAGTTATGTTACTTGTTGAATATTTATCATGCTTGTGTTAAAAATAAGTTGATTTGGTTGTTCAGTTGATGTTTGAATATATGAGAGTGCTTTTGGTGTATGATTTTGCTTTGATAAAGTGTGTTGTATGGCTTATTTTCGGAATTGTAAAATGTTTACAAATCTGAAAATTATATGGTACATGAAGAAATTATAGCAAATTATGTCAAAATTATGGCGGAACTCTTGCAAATTAAACTTGAAAATTGATTCTACGCGATTAAGTATAAAATGAAGTTTTTAGTTAAGTGTTTAATTGTTAAATGCTTAATTAAGTAAATGTTTAATAATATTCATACATTTTTTGAACTTATAATAAT
>JAWDEX010175071.1:0-15161 GCA_035221805.1 Trichilia hirta | reverse complement strand
AAATGAAATTTGCAATATTTTCTCCATTAGTGATAATTAATGCAATCATGATTTTACTACAAAATTTTCCTGTGATCTCTTCTTTGCCTCCTTTTCCTTTGAATTTACTGAGGGATGATTAATTGGAAGTGAAGATGGCATTCTTTCTTTTGCAGGCTGAGGAAAAATTACGAATACTTTATGCAAGAAAGTGCAAACAGATGAAAAGTTTGGATGATAAGGGTGCTGACACTCTAAAATTTGAAGCAACTCGCGCCATACTCAGGACTTTAAAATTGCAATTCAAGTTATTGACAAGATGTCAATTGCCATTAACAAGTTAAGGGACGAAGAGTTGTGGCCGCGGATCAATGAATTGGTTCAGAGGTACGTGACTATCTGTGTTTTCAGATGACTATTTATTCCTTATCTCCTACTAACTACCGAGAACAACAAATCAATTCTGATGAATGCTTCTTGTCCTAGTGAAGCTAATGACAGTGTCCTATTAGTTGAATGTCTGGAGATGTTAAATCTTCTCTTACAGAAAAGTTTTAGTTTGTAATTAATGGAGAAAAATTCTTTAGTGGATCTATTTCCATCCTGTCTGACCTGTTTTCGTTTTCCCTCCTAGATTTTACTGGTTCTGTTACAATCTTTAGAATGGAGTTATCTTCCTACTGGTACTGATATTTTGTTTAACTGTAATCCATATGTGATGTATTCAGGTCACTCAATATGTGGAAAGTTATGCTGGAATGCCATACAGGTCAGTTCCAAACTGTTACGGAAGCCAAAAGTTTGCATACCATTGCATTAAATGAAAAGCTTGAGATTGCTCACTTTGAAGTTGCTATAAGACTCAAGTTTGCGCTACAAAATTTGAACCTAAACTTTTCTAGTTGGATGGAAGCCCAAAAATGCTATGTCAAAGCCTTGAATAGTTGGCTTCTGAAATGTCTTCTATATGAACCTGAAGAGACAGTTGATGGTATAGCACCCTTCTCTCCTGGTAGGATTGGGGCACCCCTTGTGTTTGTAATTGCTTATCAGTGGTCGCATGCTATGGATATGCTATCAGAGAAGGAAGTGGCCGAAGCCCTACAAGGTTTTTTCTCTAGTGTGAGCCAACTCTTGGAACAGCATAATGCAGAGCTGCAGCAAATGGCAATTGCCAACAAGGACATTGACAGAAAAGTAAAGATCTTGGAGAGGGAGGAGGAAAAGATCCAGAAAGTATTGCAAACACAGGAGAAAAAGGTGTCTTTATTGGGTAGGGAAAGTAATAAAATTACCAATACAGGTAATCTGCAGTCTGGTCTGAAGCAGACTTTCATGGCTATTGAGAGATTCGCAGCCAACTCTGAACAAGCTTATGACAAGCTCCGTATTTGAATTAATCAAATGAACTCAGCAGGTCCTTAATTTAGAACTAAAGGTATCCTTCTCTCTCCACGCCCCTACCTTGCTTCAATCCCACTCCCCCCCACTTCTGGGTTCTCCCGTAACCCATATTATACAGTAATACGTGTGATAAATTTTGACTCGTCAAGTTTTGAGTGTATTCCCTTGCTGAAGTTGAGGAGGTTGAAATTTAAGTCCATTGCTTGGTAGTCATATTTGCCCAAATTTTCTTTGTATTGAGGGGCATTTGTTGAGTTGCAGACACATCGAGTTACAGCAGAGCCTGGCAAGATTCTGGTTATCAACAGTAGCTAGTTAACAAGTTGTCAAGACGCTGATGGAGAAGAAACCATGCGGTTAAGTTCTCAGTACAGCCTGCGGCCCAAAGCATCTCACTTTAGCAATGCCATGTTGGATGCAGATGAAGGGCAATGCTAAGGTATGCTCGATATACATGCGGTAATTCTCAGCTGACTGAGGGAGACTGTATTTTAGATCAGCTGCACTGTTCGTTTTCCGTGATATAATTCTTCGTGGACTTTTGACCTTTGTCTATTATAAGATTATCAATGGTAGTGCTACTCTAGGAAGGGTTGTCTCCATAATAAACTAGTTTCTTAAAATTGAAACTGGAAATTTCTGTACTGCGGAAAGTAATTTTGGGCACATGGCAATTGGAACAATACGTTCTACCTATCACTGTGCGGACAAAATCATAATTTCTGCATAATAAAATGCTCGTAGATTTCACAGCAGGTCAGATATTTGTACGCTTACGAATATAATTTGCATAAATCGATTAAACATCTGTCTTATTTTCGTGTTCAGTCACAAGAATAACATCTGTTTCTACAATTTTAACATTTTTTTGGACACATTCTGATGATTAACAATGGAATGCCATTCAATACCTCATTACTTATCATTGGACGTAAAAAGTGACCATGTCGGTAAAGAACCCACAACATGTTTACCAATAGATGGGCAGTGTTAGAATTGTGTCAAATTCATTGGCTAGATTTATAAATAAGGAATTTAGAATTTATTGATTCGCTTTACATTTCCTTTTTGACCCACAGAAGTTTTGATGAAGTTGAGACTATTTGGAAATGTGTGTTGAATTGATTTGATAATCAAAATTCCAGGTTGCTAAAATGTTGGCAAAAATTCCAGTGCAAGGAATCCTTGAAACAAAGGTGTCAATCACGACAGAGCCCCTTGCTAATTCTAACGTATCGTTAAACGATAATTAGTTTATTCCCTAAAGCTATTAATTAGAAACGACATGAGATGCTTCGGTTGGGAAGCGCTCAGGTGACAGCCTTCGTAGGATAAGATGCTCTTTTCCGGTAATTATTCGCTACTTCACTTCTAGCTTACATTCTCACCATGTTTCAAGGAAGATGATTAGATGAAAAAATAATGAATTGGGCCACGTTCCACATACTGGAACTGGATAAACCCTCATTTTCAATGGCCTTTGATCAAACAAAAGGGTGCACTCTGCGTATGAGATTAAAGCTCTTGAGTGTCGCTTGCGTAAGCTTGCCTCTGTTTTAATGATGTCATTCCTAGGTTAATACTGTAGCGAAGCGAGCTTAGAGCAGGGAAATGTACGAAAAATGGGATGCTGGTTCGGGCGGAAGAATGGAAATGGGCACGTGAGAACGAAGGGAAAATAAGATTAAGATGGACAAAAACTACAAAAATCCTATGCAATCGCGGTTTTTTGATTCGTGGTTAACACGAACCGCGTTGATTGGGACAAAATATGTGAATATTAGATTAGATGCTTGTTACTGGCTCGTGTCGTTACACGGCCAATTAAAAATCTCCTCTTAAATTTTTCATTCAAAAATATATCTTAAATAAAATAAAAGTGATTTAACACTTATTTATTGATTTATTATTTTTATAAGTTTTACAATTTTTTATTATATTATTTTATCGTTTAATAAATAAATAAAACTTATGTAAAATATATTTTTAATAAAAAATTTGAAATAAATAGCATTATTTATTAAAAATACAACTTATATTCTTCTACCTTTTAGTGTTCTAGTTAGTTAATCATTTACGAAATAAAATTAATTATATATTTTTACTGTAAAAGAATTTGAATTTAATTTGAAGGATAAATCGTGGTTGTAACTTACTAAAAAGTCAAGTTAGATTAAAAAAATTTAAATAATGCATATAGTATACCGTTATATAACATTGTTTATATAAAATTTTTTAATATTAAATTATTTAAATTAATAAGTATCAATTGGTTGACTATTAAAAATAGATAATAATTATAAAAATACCATGAAATGTTTAAATTATTATTTGTAAAACAAGTTATATTTTATTTGTTCATGGTTTTGGTTACGATGAAAAGAGAGGTTGGCGCGTAAAAAGAGCTGGACTAAAATATAGCCAGAAGTCAAAAGAAACGTTGGGACAGAGTAACCCTTATCATGAAAAGGACAATTCCACACTAGAAGGAAACGGAGAGACAGAAATTTCCGTCAGTGCAGTAAGGCAGAAGGAGGGAGAGGGAAACAAAAACAAAAACATAAACAAAAAAAAAATAAATAAACGCAATGAAACGAAAGAAAAAACTACTGCACCTCTACTGAGTTAGATCTCTCCCTTTCTCTTTCACACTCACCCACACGAGCGCTTTCTCCGGAAGCAAACAAAATCTTCTCTCCCTTTTCGATAAAAGAGAACGGAGATATTGACAGCTAATAGTTTGGTTCAGCTGAGCTGGGAGGTTTTCCGCGTCAACTCGTCCGAGTTATGGGCTGTTGCGAATCGACTTTCTTGAAGGGACATCACTCGATTGGTAAGACTCACCACCACAACCACCTACAGAATCACCGTAACCGACAAAATAATCATCCGACTCAGCCATCTAATGGTACAGATTCCGGAGGCGCTGGTGGAGACGAACTTGGTTTCGAAGGCGCGTCGGCTTTCTCTGAGTTCTCGTTAGCCGACCTCAAAGCTGCAACGAACAACTTCAGCTCCGAATTTATCGTATCCGAGAGTGGCGAAAAGGCCCCCAATGTCGTCTACAAAGGCCGCCTGCAAAACGGAAATAATAACAGCCGTTGGATCGCCGTTAAAAAATTTACCAAAGTTGCCTGGCCCGATCCTAAACAGTTTGCGGTATGCGTTTGTTTTCAACTTTTTGTTTTTATATATTCCGTTGATTTCTTTTCTAGGGTTTCGAATTTTTTGTTTTAATTTCTCTCTTCTTTTTTAATAGGATGAAGCGTGGGGTGTTGGCAAGCTGAGGCATAAAAGGCTGGCCAATTTGATTGGCTATTGCTGTGATGGCGATGAGAGGTTGCTGGTGGCCGAGTACATGACGAATGATACTCTTGCTAAACATCTATTTCACTGTATGGTTTGTGGTTTTCAGTATTTGATTGACATCTTGATTTTAATGAACTGTTTGTTATTTCCTCGGTTTTTCTTGAGTTCATCGTTATCGCTGTTCACAAGCTACCTCGACCTGGTAGATGAACGTTAAGAAAACAAGTAAATTATTCTCGCATAATGAATTGGTTGCTTAGTAAGTTGCTATTTTACCCATTTTATAGAAGC
Source organism: Trichilia hirta (assembly GCA_035221805.1). Classification (NCBI taxonomy): domain Eukaryota; kingdom Viridiplantae; phylum Streptophyta; class Magnoliopsida; order Sapindales; family Meliaceae; genus Trichilia; species Trichilia hirta. The sequence goes on along the minus strand of JAWDEX010175071.1, from coordinate 10,178 downwards.
TGCGTCACTTATGGCACTGGAATGCTATAGTGATGTTTTCCCGTGTTCTTGAGCTTGGCATTGGATGTAAAGGAACTTCAGCATTGTGAAAATTTTGTAGAACGCTTACTACGTCTATTGGCATTAGGCTCATTTGTTGTCTTCTTTATTTTCTTATTCAAATAAATCAGCAATCCTTGTTATTACAGTCTCTGCATGTTCACAGTTCTCAATTTGGTTGTCCTTTGTAAATTCTCAACTGCTATTCATAGCCATAACTTTTGATTCTTATTTTATTATTACCTTGACAGGGGAGAATCAAACCATAGAGTGGGCCATGCGTTTAAGGGTTGCTTTATGTATTGCTGAAGCTTTAGATTATTGCAGTAGGGAAGGACGTCCATTGTACCATGATTTGAATGCTTATAGGGTTCTCTTTGATGAGGTGATATAACAAATCTCTTTCTCAAATCCAGGACAGTTCGTTGTTTTTCACTTCAGTTTGAGTAGTAGAATCTATTTATTGTGTTGAGAAATTGATATGTCTTGATTTGAACTTTACTTGAGCGAATGAGGTGATGTTGTGGATGCTTTTGACAGACTGGTGATCCTCGACTGTCATGTTTTGGTTTGATGAAAAATAGTAGGGATGGAAAAAGTTATAGCACAAATCTTGCTTATACACCTCCAGAATATCTACGAAATGGTAACTACTCTTGAAAGTGAATGTATTTTATCAGGCACTTTTACTTATCATTTATGTAATGTACAAATTATGTGTATGCATGTTGTAGGTAGGGTCACTCCAGAAAGCGTTGTTTTCAGCTTTGGGACTGTCCTTTTGGATCTTCTTAGTGGAAAGCATATTCCTCCGAGTCATGTGAGTATTTTATTGTGCATATGGAATTCATTTTGCTTAGTAAGCTTTAATAAGCATGTGATTTCATGGTTCTGATTTTGGAAGTCAGAACTCGGTGGTTTTTATGTGGATTTTTTCCTGTGCATGCTCAATGTTATTTAATATTTGTTTGCTTTATGTACTTGTTAACAAGGTATTAGCTGCTTAGGGTTTCAAATTCAAAATATACTACGGCAATTTGCTGATTGTTAAATAGTTGAATTTGTTGCAACTATCCTGTTCAAGTACTTTTTGATTTATAGCTTTGTGTTTATACTGGCTTAATTGGGGTCGTCTTGGTTTTAGATGCATCCTCAATGAATTTGACTGCTTGGGCTATTTTCAAGTATTCTGTTGTCTTTGATTTTATTTTCATGGTAGAGGACATTTCTAATTTGTTTTTTTTTTTCTCTCTTGACTATGTACTTATCAATTTTAACTTCAGAAATCGTGCCTGTTGGACTTAGTTGTTGATCGAGTAAATTGGTGGCCTATGATAAGTATTTAGATAGAGACGATGTTGAGACTTAATGGAGTTTGAGTTGACTTGAACCATGTTAATCTCTCATTCTTAAACTTATTACATCACCCTATTGTTATCTTCAATAGCCAATAGTCTTAACCTAACCAAAGCATTTGTCAATGGTTTGGGTTGTTCTGGGGAAGATGATTTATGCAGTTTTTATTTAGCCACTGTGCTGCTTTTTTTCATTTGCAGGCACTTGATATGATACGGGGCAAGAATATTCTTCTCTTAATGGATTCACATTTGGAGGGAAATTTTTCAAGTGAAGAGGCAACAGTGGTCTTTGATCTTGCTTCGCGATGTTTGCAATATGAACCTAGGGAGCGGCCAAATACAAAGGACCTTGTTTCTACTCTTGCTCCCCTACAAAATAGACCTGATGTAAGTTTTCTTTTGTTCATTCTTTTTTAATGAGTTGATCGATCAGTTTCTTGCCTCCCCACTGTCCCCCGGTGTATGAGCTTATATTTTTAGTGAAAATATTCTGGTAGAAACAGTGCAAATGCAGTATGGAGTCACAAGCAGATACTTTTTATTTATGAGTATTTCTATTCATGGGGCTATTGATTGTCCTACTAGCCAACTTCTTCTTCTGACAGGCTACTACGTCGCTGATTTAAATCTTGCCTTTCCATATGGAGTAATTTGAATTCTCAATTTGCTTACTCTATATGCCTCTAAGTTATATTATGTTCTACAGATTGCTATCTGGGAGTTCTTTCTGCATGTTGGCTGAATGTCAAAAAATTAACATGGGATGCTTCTGTCAGCTAGTGTCAACTGCTTATAACTCTTTACCTTGCGTTTCTAATATCTGGAGGTTATGAAATTGACCCTCCACTTCCACCCCCTCTTTATTATCCTCAGAATATCACAAGTTGGTATTCTTTCCCTTTTGAGAGGCTGAAGGGTTGCCTTTTTTATTTTTATTTTTTTGGGTACGGTATTACTTTTGGCCATGCAGTGAAAGTGGCCTTACTGGTATATTTATAAGAAGACAGGCTTTTGTTTTTGTCAGAATTTGAGGTTAATAATCTTTTACTTGCAGGTTCCATCGTATGTGATGCTGGGAATTCCAAAGCATGAGGAATCACCTCCTACCCCACAGCACCCTCTGTCTCCAATGGGCGATGCTTGTTCACGGATGGACCTTACAGCCATCCATCAGATCTTGGTGATGACACACTACAAAGATGATGAAGGCACTAATGAGGTAACTGAAATTGACTGATGCTGATATGTGGATAACTCAGAATGTTGTGCTTAATCTTCATTTTTTAAATATATGGATTGGTGCAGTTGTCATTTCAAGAGTGGACCCAACAAATGAGAGATATGTTGGAGGCTAGAAAGCGTGGGGATGTAGCTTTCAGGGAGAAAGATTTTAGAACTGCGATAGATTGCTATTCTCAGGTATGAATTTGTTGCTTCAGGGAATAAGAACTGCCATTCTTATACTAAGTCCCAACCTGATCGTGCAAGGGCCCTTTTAGTTCTTAATGGTACCACACATTAGCGCTCATGTTAACTTCCTGTCCGTGCGTTACACAGCCTGTAAATAGGAGGAATATTGGAACTTTATCACTTTAGGTATATAAATATGTTTAAAATTGCAGATTGGAAGTTCTCCATTCAAATATAAGTATTTGGTTTCCAAGAAATTTAATAATACTCAAAATCTAGAAACTGTGATTAAAACTAAAATTCTAGATCATTGCAGTGGAGTGGAAGTAATGAGAATGGGTTATTGTGATGCTAGTCAGCTAATTCTTACTTTTTCCACGTTATATGTGCAGTTCATTGATGTGGGAACCATGGTTTCCCCAACAGTGTATGCACGTAGAAGTCTTTGCCATCTAATGTGTGACCAGCCAGATGGTGCACTACGAGATGCAATGCAAGCACAATGTGTTTACCCAGATTGGTCCACTGCATTTTACATGCAGGCAGTTGCCCTTGCTAAGTTGGACATGCACAAGGATGCAGCTGATATGTTGAAAGAGGCTGCTTCATTAGAAGAAAAGCGACAGAGGGGTGGGAGAGGTTCCTGAGAAATTGTAATTTTTTTTTTTAAACTATGCTCAAAATCAATTGTTGCGATGGCAGTAAGAAAACATTTGGGGTTTTGTATATTTTGGAAAGTTAGGAATGGGGCTTTCATCCAAAATGTTCATAGAGAGGGAAGGGGGGTGGGGGGAATACCGGTTCTGCAGTTGTCTGTTGTGCTAATTTTTGGATTTTACAATTTCGTTGCAATAATTAAATCAGCCTTTCGTATGTATATGTCAATGTGGAACTTGATACGACTCAATGTTTTTAACTTGAAACGGTGAATTCTGGCTACATCATTGGTGACTCTTGGGGCGTTTTGCAAGCTGGCTATTGTACGTCAAAGCTGAACCTGTTGCGGACGACGAAAAAGAGCTTTTAGCTGTAATAATATTGGGCGTTCATTTCATTTATACCGTACGACTGGGTTGTCGTAAGTAGTTTAGAGAAATGAGCACTCGTTGTAAACACGGACTTCATGACCTTTAATAAAACAAAATTACTAGTCGCCAGTCTGGTTTGCCGTTTCTCAACTACGTCAAACAAAGTGGGTTTCTTCTTTTTCTTTCTTTTAGTGAACTAATATTTTTATCAAAAGTCTATGACGAGTTGAGATGCTCTTATAAAATTGTTGTTGATAATTTTTTTTTTTTGTTTAACGAGAATGATTTTTAATCCCATAATATTTAATCGGAGAATATCTTTTCTAAGTTGCACAAGCGCTGGTGAAAACTTCCATATACCATCTGACCAGTCCAGAGCTACATGCCAACCAGCGATGAAATTTTAACCAGCTGTAGACTCGACGAATTAATTTCTTTCAACGTGAAATCATCTGCCAATGGACAGAGCACCGTGTACTTACTGTATATGGGATCGAATTTGGTCCGCTAAGTTCGAGCCACGAAGCTATGCATGTCATGGTCAAAATTTTACCATAATATTTAATCTGAGAATATCATTTCCAAATTGCACAAGCGTCGGTGAAAACTTCCATTTACCATCTGACCAGTCCAGAGCCACGTGCCCACCAGCAATAAAATATAAAGCACCTGTAGACTCGAATGAATTTCTCTCAACGTGAAGTCATCGACAAATGGACAGCGCACAGTGTACTTACTGTCCATAGGATTGAATTTGGTCCTCTAAGTTCGTGCCATGTGCTATTCACGTCATGGTCAATGTTTTCCCAAATTCATCATCCTCGGATCCCAAAACAAAAATAAACAAATCGTAGCAACGTGATTTAAGTTTGAAATAAAATGAAAAGAAAAAAAAGCTGACAATGATCAACGCGAACCCAAGTGTCAAATCACAGAATATGTACATAGAATAAAACGCTTCTGTCGTCGATCCATCTAAAATATCTAGTATCATTTTCAATACCTTGATAACTGTTAATTTTTATTGCAAGAATGTTGATACATTCGGTGATTTTTTTAGTTAATTTGTATGATGTGTCGTTTTTCACGCAGAGGATAACAGGATTCCAGAGGAATAGTCTATCAGCTGTAAATTCCCTGTACCACATATCCTCCTAGGAACCTATTCATATCTAGAATGAACTAAATAATTACTCGGTTTACATGGCTGTACTGTATGAAAACTTTATAATACAAAACATGTTCGCTCTGATGCTTACACGTGGAATCAGGCAACATATAGCTCAGCTTTTCCATCAATGAAAAGGCTCATGAATTCTTCACCATCGACGGTTTCTTTCTCTATGAGAAGTTGAGCAAGCTTGTGAAGGATGTCAATGTGGGTAGTAATGATCTGTTTAGCTCGTTTATACGCTGATTCTACCAACTCCCTTACTTCGGCATCCACCACATCAGCAGTTGCCATCGAGTAGTCTTTCTGGGATGACATCTGCAATTGAAACACGCAAATACACCATTAAGACAATGTCGATCTTCATAATGCAATAATGGTGGTGAAAAGAAGCAGCTTCCACTAAAATCAAATCACAATCCTTACTTGTTGACCCAAGAAGGGATTTCCACCTGGTCCACCGATTGCAACTTGTCCAATTTTTTTGCTGAAACCAAATCTTTCGACCATCTGCCTCGCCACCCTTGAAACTTGCATGAAGTCATTTGATGCTCCGGTTGTCACATTTTCCTCACCAAAAATCACCTCTTCTGCAACTCTACATTGGCAAACAAGAAATTTCTCAATTAATAATGTAGTGAAGCACCGGGAGAAAAACAAAGCATTCCAATTTGAATACCATAGAACATCCTGCGTTCCATCAAACTCAAGCCCATTTAATTAGAGTTGAATCAGACGCAAAAAGTGCTCTAAGTATATAAAAAGGTTACATGCACTCTTCAAGGACAACTTAAAAACAGAAATATTCCCGTTTATTTTCTCAGGCATCAACAAAGACGAATTAACTAACCTTCCACCAAGTGCTACAGCCATCTGATTCTCAAGGTAGCTCCTACTGTACAGTCCAGACTCAAGCCTCTCTTCACTTGGGGCAAAAAAGGTAAGCCCACCAGCTTGACCACGAGGAATAATGGATATCTTGGCCACGGGATCATATTCAGGCATTAGAGCGCCAACTAAAGCGTGGCCAGCCTCTGAAATATGGAGCATGTATACATGTTAAAATGCTTGAAAGCAACTCCTAACAGAGCTTAGAAACCTTCCAAAAAGTAAAGAATACTTACCATGATAGGCAACTAATTTCTTTTTCTCATCTGAGACAACTGCATTTTTCTTCTCTGGTCCAGCAATGATTCTCTCTAATGCATCAGATATCTCATCTTTGCTTATTTCCTTGAGGTCACGCCTGGCAGCAAGAATTGCAGCTTCATTCATAAGGTTCTGCAAATCAGCTCCAGTAAAGCCAGGGGTTCTTCTAGCAATTTTTTCAAAGTCGACATCCTTTGCAAGTGCCTTTCCTCTGGAGTGCACCTGTAATGCAGAAGATTTTAGTAACTTGAGAAATTGCATCTGCTGTCTTTCAACACGAATTAAACTAGCAAACAGTTTAGCAATAGGTTTCAAACTTAGTCCCTGCCATAATGTAGCACAAGAGCACCAAGTGGCAATTAACTTGTTTGAATGGCAAGATCAAAGCATAATACCGGATTCAGTTAAAACCATCAACTGCCCAGATTTCTCTCTATAACAGATTTCAAACTACAAATACTGTTAATTAAAAACGATGGAACTCGTTTCAAAAATGTTAGCTAAAACCAATCTACATTACATATGACAGATATTGTACGCCAACCAGCACAGCATAACCATATCAAAATAATGCAAGCAATTATAAAAATATATATCTCCACATATTGCAACATGATTTGTTAAGTCCAGACTAACATGCATCCCTTGCCTAGTATCAGCATCATTTCTACTCTTCAATGGTACAGTTGCTTTACGCCAACAGCATAAACCAGTGACTTATAAACTACTGAACTAATAATATGGAGTCACAATACAAGAAAAATTAAATAGCGGAATGCAAAGACAGCTCACCTGAAGGATCTTGACTCTACCAGCAACATCAGGCCTGTCCACCGTAACCTGCCTATCAAACCTCCCAGGCCTCAACAAAGCAGCATCAAGAACATCAGGTCTGTTAGTTGCGGCCAATACAATAACACCAGAATTTCCAGAAAAGCCATCCATTTCAGTCAAAAGTTGATTAATAGTCTGCTCTCTTTCATCATTCCCTCCTCCAAGCCCTGCCCCTCTCTGTCTCCCAACCGCATCAATTTCATCAATAAAGACAATGCACGGTGCCTTTGATTTTGCCTTTTCAAATAAATCCCTCACTCTTGATGCACCAACACCAACAAACAACTCAACAAACTCTGATGCTGCACAGGAGAAAAATGGCACACCCGCTTCTCCAGCGACAGCTCTAGCCAATAAAGTCTTCCCAGTTCCGGGCGGCCCAACTAATAAACACCCTTTAGGAATTTTAGCTCCTAAAGCTGTGTACTTATCAGGATTTTTCAAAAAATCTACTACTTCTTGTAACTCCAATTTAGCTTGGTCAGCACCAGCAACATCAGCGAATGTAACACCGGTTTCAGGAACTTCCTGAAACTTTGATTTCGACCTTCCAAAATCCATGGGCCCACCCAACCCGCCGGGTCCTCCGGGACCTCCCTGAGCCCGACGGAACAGGAAAAACAATCCAGCGAAAGCTAAAAATGGAAAAAGCAAATTCCCAATAAAATTGAAGAGTCCATTACCAGAATCTCCCTCGGAGACGGAGATATCGACGCCGTTCATGGCTAAAATATCGATAAGGTCCGGGTCATTGGGGACAACTACGGTGGCGCGACGGCCATCGACTGCTGTCAACTGAAGGGCAGAACCGTCTTTGCTGAACCTGACCCTTTCAACTTTACCCTTCTTGACGGCGTTTAAGAACTCACTGTAACGCCATTGGCTGCCTTCAGGGAGGTCAGAGGATTGAGACTGGGGTTTAGGAGCTGTTAACAGAAGGTTTTGAGAGAAAGGTGAAGAATTTGAAGGTTTTGTCGGTTGGGTTTCGATTACAGGTGGAGGTGACGACGGTGTCGTATCAACGGCAAGTGCTTGTGGGTTTATCACAGAAGACAAGAACAAAGCAGCTAGAGTAGCATCCGATGAAATTGATCTTTTCTTTGAAGTTTCTGATGATGGTTTGGGTTCCCTTTTAAGAATTGCTTGTGTAATTCTTTTGTTGCTGCAGAAAAAAGGAAAATGTAGCAGTGATTTTGTTGTTTTAGGAGTTGGAGGAGAGATTAAGATTTGAGAACCAAAGAAGTTTGAAGAGAGCAATGGACTGCTGGTTGAAGAAGCCATAGCTTTGTACTCCCTCTATTCTGTCTCCCAATCTCTCTTTATTTATCACTTCAAATTCTAGTTAGAAATGGAGTTTTAAATGTAAATACTATGTGCACTTTTAAAGGTTGAAGATCTAAATATCTTTGATTTCTGAGGTTTTTCCTTGTAATTTGGATTTTGACAGGCATAAGAGCAGGTAAGTAGGTTAAACTCAAGCCATGCATCTGAGTGTTGCTCGGCTTGTATCCACGTGTTCAACGCAATGTCCAGTCATTTCGATTTTTTTCGCAAAACGACAGCATTCCAAAGGGAGGACCATTAATGGACATTATCAACCAGGTCCTGGTCCATTATTCATAATTTCCTTATACTGAACTTTCCAGAAGCCGGATTTTCTCCTTTGTCCCCAGTAATTGGACGGGGCTTTCGAAAAATGGAAATGCTTAAGGCCGGTCCATAAGCGCGCTGTACAATCAAGTTCACAAGAAAAATAATATACTTTCATGGTATAACAAATCTAAGCTCAGCGCAAAAAGCAACCGGGATCCTGGTGGTAGTTGTGATAATTAGGCTTTGGTAATTTGTTAATTTGTTTACAATATAACTATTCGATGTGAATTTAATATAATTAAATAAATTTAAATTTAAAAATTTTAATATAAATAATAATCAAATTATATTATATAATTAATAATCATATTAAATTTAATTTTAATTTTTAAATTTGTTTATTTATTTAAGATATAATTAAAATATAATTAATTAATTAAATAATTATATTTAAATAAAAATTCGTACCTAAATAAATAATTATTTAATATAATAATTTTATTTATTTATATTTTGATATTTAATTTATATTTAAATAAATAATTAATTAAATAAATAAATTAAATTTTATATTAATTAATTAAATAAATTAAATAAATTAGATCAAGTTATAAGCTAAACATATTGTGTTATAATACTTGTTTAATAACACAATTAATAAAGAGATTGTATATAGAATGAGAATTTTTAACGTGATCAATGAATAGATTAAATTGAAATTAATACAAAAAATATTTCAAATTTATTAGCACATATAAATACGATGCATTTTTCGAATTGCCATCGATAGTGATAATTCGCTTGTACAGTTGTGCTGGTAGTTCAAGCGTAGTATGTTGTAGTGTGAAGGAAGAAATAAGTAGTCAAAAAAATGGCACGCATGAACTATCAGTTTAAAACATGAGCTCTAGGCCGTCAAGATTCTACTTATTCTTCTGAAATCTCAACAGCTTGTATACTTGTGGTGCAAACGGGAATCAGGATCCGGTTTAAGCTGAAAGATGGCGTGATGGTTGCCTCTTATCTGTCTGTTAGAGCTTTGCTCATGGTTGATTTTAATCTTTTAAAGATCCAACAATTGTGAGACGTTGCCAGAACTGCAGGAAGACCCACAGCATGACAGCCGGATCGATTAATTGAGAGAAGCATGGGGAATCTTTTTTGTCTTCTTCTTCTTTGTGCATGAACTGCTACATATGGTTGGCTTGAACATCTTCTCTCCACAACCAAGTTTTAAATCCATATTGTTGGTTATAAGTCCCTTCTGAAGGGAAACATGTCTTCTTCTCTCAAAGCTACAATCCATGTTCGTTCCAACGGCTTGCCTTCAAGGAATCGTCCTCAAATTCCAAGTGTTGCGGAACAGTTGCAGGAGGTGAGTGCCTCGTCGACATGCCAAAAATTGGGCTGCCTCGAGAATTTATACGAACAAGTCAATGATTTGCTTCAATTGCCGCTCACCCAACAAACTCTTTCACGTGAACAACACGGTGAAAGATTTGAACGAATACTTAATGGATCTCTTCGGCTGGTAGATGTGTGTGATAATACTAAAAATTGTTATTGCAGAGCTAGGAACACAGAGGAATGTCTGTG
>JAWDEX010175041.1:0-15171 GCA_035221805.1 Trichilia hirta | reverse complement strand
GAGGAGCAGTTCTTCCGTCATCATCCTGTACTTTAAACTTTCGCAAATGTGATTTCATCTTTAATAGTTTATAACTTTTGAGTTGATCCTTACAATATTGTGCTTTTTGAATGCCATACATATTGCAGGTGTACAATGGTCTCTCTGATTGTTGTGGTATTCCCCAGCTAGCAAGGAAGCTGAATCAGGTTGTTTTTAGAATCATTTTGCCATCCATCCATTTTATTTTTTGTGTTTGTGCATTATAGATGAAAAAAGAGGAGCGAAAAGAAAGTTACTTTGGAATGGTTGTTTTTGGATAATGATATGTTGTCTATCTTTAATTTTTGTTACTTCTGTTTTTCATGTTTCTTTGTTCATTTGCTCTTTCAGATCCTGGAGCAGCATATCAGAATAGTCCTTCCGGGATTGAAGGCTGAGCTGAATTCACGGTTGATTGCAGTTGCAAAAGAGCTTCAGAAGTATGGAAAAGTCATGGAATCAAAAGTAAGTTAATATTTGATGATCAAGGTAACATTAAGTGAACCAGTGCTTTGCATGTAGTTAGGTTTTTGTCATTTCATTATAAGAACAAATTATTATCAAAGTTGAAGCCATTAACTGGTAATTAAGGTTGTTGCCTTCTTGTACTTGTTTTTGTACTATGTTTAACAATGCTCTTCATGAGTTAATGCTGCAGATAGTAGCTAAAGTTCCTATTGATGGCATGCCAATTTTAACTTATAGCGTGCCAGCCAATGTTTCCTTTTGCACAAATCCTGATTTAACCCAAAAAGGTGGTCTACCAGATGATTATTTACACGTTACCAGTTTGTTTCTAAAATTTGCTACCTTGCATGTATCTATTGCAGGATAATTATCTGATCAGATTTGTCCCCAAAGGTCTAAGCTACATCTTTCTATTGTTGGGCTGCCCTTTTTCTTTTTTTTCTTTTTTTTTTTTTTAATTTCTTTGGATACAGGCATAAAAGGCAAACCACTGAAACCGCTCGAGTATTGGACGGCGACAAATAAAATTTTTTACATTTTGCCCAGAATTTGAATGATTTGTTTCCGTTTATGTGAACGATAGACCATACACCTTCTTCCACAGTCTTCGCAATTATTACTCAATATTTAATCATAGATCATAGGATAATCAACATAATTATGCCACGTTAATTTGTGCATAATAATTATACAAAAAATTAGCATCTTTAACATTATTCTTTAATAATAATATCTAATTCTTAAAAAAGTTGAATCATAATTGCTACTTCAAGATTTTCTTAAGCTTAATTTGTCAACAGTTAAACGTCCGTATCCTTCTTCCAAATAACCTCATTATTCATAGATTCCCCCTGTGAATCGCATTTCCTTGATATTTATGACACCGATCGATGGTATTACTCACAATAAGATCAAAAATAATGAATACTATGAATATGAGTTTTTCATATTCGACTCATCCTTCGTGTATTCTTAGCTGGCTTATATTCCTTTTATTTGGGCCATTTATTTCGTACTTGTGCTTTAATTTGGTGATGCATTTAGTTGTTAAGAGCTAATAAGAAAATAAAAATAGAAGAGCAAATCTAAAACTTTATTTTATCTGTGGCGATAAATATTTATATAATTAAACAGGGAGTATGTCGGTGATAGCGAAAGGGCAAATTTGTTAGGAAGATATGGATTCATTGAAACTGCGGGTAACTGCAGCTCATTGTGTACAAAAATACATCCAGGAGTTCAAGGCTCTTGCGATCTCTCGGATTCTTCTTGTCCGAATGCTCCTCCGTAGATGAAATCATGCCAAACTTCTCTCGGTATATACCTGGGTGGCTGCGTTAATGAGGATTGTGATGCTGAATGCTATGCTAAATTCCCTGGTGCTAGTGATGGACGAGGATTTTGCCAATTAAAGCATTTCACCTTATGTTTCTTGTCGTTGTCTTTATTTCTATGATGATTAATTAAGAATGGCGTTAGGGACTTCATTTTCCTTATAGCCAACAAAAGGAAAAAATTCAGTCACCAAGGAGACAACGTAGTATTGCACTCTAACAAGATATTTAGAGACCAAATCTTTTTCAACTCAACTTCAAAAGGAGATCTTATCTAATTTATTATTTGTGACAACTAATTTATTAACAAAAGCTCAATACTATAAATTTATCCACACCAGAAATAATAAAGATAAGTGGCTTCCTTTGATTTCCCTAACTTTAGAAGTTTACAATATGTTACAATATTTTTACAAAGTTGCGATACAAATTAAATTTACAAAAGTTAAATTCTATAAGACTACCGAGTTTATATTCTAACAACTAGCATATCATGTACTGATAGGTGTTAAAAGGTCACCACATGAAAAATAGATTATAAAGTCAATATTTATAATTTAAAACAATGATTATTTTATTTTTTCCTCATTCCTTTCCTTATTTTGTCTCTTTCACGTTTTCCACCACTGCTGCCGCACTACTCCCACTCTCACTGTACCACAACCGTTATTCCTTTTGTTTGTTTGTTTCTTTCTTTCCTTTGATCAAAAGAAATCAAGTTAGTGGACTATATAACATCTTTAGATGCTCCTTAATTAGATTATGATATATATTTTATTGTCATTTTGGATTCACGTATATAAAAGGCAAATCACTTAAACCTCTCGTGCATTGGGTTACTATAATAAAAACTTTTACAATTTGGATTTTGCCCAAGAAATTGATTGATTGATTTCTGCATCTTCTAGGAAAGCCGTCACAATTATTACGAAATATTTAGTTGTTATAATCTTTAATTCCTAAAAATATTGAACCATAATTGCTCCTTCAAGATTTTCGTAAGCTTAATTTGTCAATAGTTAAATGTTTGTATCTGCCTTCCAAATAACTTATTATATTCATAAATGCCCAGTAATCCCCTTACCCTCGCTGTCTATATCGCTGATTGATTATAGTACTCAATACAAGATCAAAAATATGAATTCTTGCAATATGACTAACAATAAGGTCTCCTCAGTTCTTAATGTTCGATTCATCCTTCTTTTACTGTTAATAGGTACATAATCCTATTTTCCGTTCAATCTATTTCGTACTTTTTCTTTAATGTGATGACGCATGCATTTAATTGTTAACAAGATACTAAGAAAATAAAAATAAAAATCAGATATCAAATTTTTCTTTTTTGTTTGCTGTTGGATATAATTATTATTGAACAGGGAGCATGTGGTGACAGTAAAAGGGAATATGAAATCCTGCCAAGAATCTCTCAATAGATACACCAGTGGTTGCGATAATCAGCAATGTGATCGGGATTGTCATGCTAAATTCCCTGGAGCTCAAGATGGTCATGGATTTTGCTACAGCATTTCGCCTTTTGTTTCTTGTCGTTGCATTTATTTGTGTGATGATTGATTAATTAAGCAGCAATGTGGTTGCACTCTAACATAAAATTTAGATCTCAAATCTTTGTCAAACTGATGTAGGTTTAAACATAATATGATTAATTTATATAATTGCATTATGTCATTAATTTTTTAATTTAGATAGTAATTTATTCTCCTTATTTGGGATAACTTCTAAAAGTTAATTTATTTGTTTAAATCACCATTTAATTTTTCTGTGATAAGTTTCTGAAACTAGTTAATCTGTGGGGGTATCCTCATCCTCCTACACTCTTTGCGGGTGATAAAACATAAACAAACGAACGGCCTACTATTTAAAGCCCCTCCACTCTATTTAAAGAAAATGAATGGGAACTGCCTCAGGAAACACTCACACCCACACCCCTGGAAATATAACATGCTAACTTAGTTCGCGTTTTACCTGTATTAGTTAGTTTCCTTAACAAACTGATCCTTCAAGATTTTCTTAAGCTTCAGCTTCACCTTTCCAATAAACTTACTATTCATAAATGCTCAGTATCTCATTTCCTTTCTATTTATAACTCTCATTACAAGAACGTAAGTAACGAATTCTTTCAACATGATCAACGGGGTCTCCTCAGCTTTTTTGGTTTGATTGAACATCCTTCTTGTACTCTTGTCATGTACATAATCCACTTGTGATATTTATTCCAGCTATTTCTTTAATTTAACGATTCATTTAGTTGTTAAGAAGATAATAAGAAAATAAAACTGCAAATCAAATCTAAAATTTCTCTTTTTTTTCTCTTGTGAATGTTAATATATAATTGAATAGGAAGCATGTTGGTAACGTAAAAGGAAAATAAAAACTGTTAGAACACACAATCAAACAATGATAAATAAATAATAATGAATTCAATTAAAATACTATAAAATAAAAAAAAGGTAAATAAAATTCTTACAAAATAATAGTATAATTGTAGAACTTATGATAAAGGCTTGCAGTATATTATGATGTCCATAGACAGTATTTCTCTCTTTCCTTGATTGCTTGAAGAACAATGGAGATTATTCATCAGGATTCAACTATTAATTCTTCTTAATTGAAGCAATTATAATTTAGAATTCAGATAAAATGCAGTGTATTTTCTTATGTTCAAAAATCCAATTCAATCTTATTTTTATAGGCAAAATTTTAATGTTTTAATACTTAGAGTCATAATTTTTCACAATAAGTATAACTCTTGATTATAATAGACATAATCTTTGATTAAAGTTATACTTATTCATAATAAATATAACTCTTAATTAAAAGATATGTCCCTTAGTTTTTAATAGACACAACCCTTGATTAAAATAAATAAATAAATAATAATAAAATAATAATAACAATAACAATAAATCGTAAAAATAAAATAAATTATGGGCTGCCAAGGTGAGCCCGAGCCCAAGAGCCCTAAGGCCCAAGGCCCATATTTGACAATTAATATATATATTATTGATTGAGTTTGGAGCTCTAATAAGCCCCCCATTTTGTTGGCCATTCAAGCCTAACTTCTTTGTAACTATTTATAAAGTGATTAAAGATACATTATATTTTTCATCTGGGACTTGCATTTTTTTATTCAAACACTCAACATTCCAACAATATCCCATATTTGAATTAAAAAATTCAAGATCACACTTTTGAAAAGGAAATATTAAAATGACTATTTTTTAAGAAATGTGTCATATCTATTAGAAAAGTGATTTTGACTTGAACTTTTTCTTAATGAGTCCATATTGGATCCACTTAGTGAGGCAGTAAATTAATTTCTTGAACTGTTCATTTTATTTTAGTAAATTAAGACAATATGTCTCACTTATGACATTTTTTTTACATACTGCACTTTATACGTTATTGTTTATTTTGGTCCTAAACATATTCCAATATTTGCGATAGTTTTAGAGAATTTAGCTATTTTATTATCATAAATATGACCCCACATTTACTATCATATAAGTAATACTATAATTACAATAGTATCATTAATGCAAATTATATCCTATGTCATCATTATTTAACACACCATTGAAATAGAAATAGATTGAATTACGTGTTTCTCTTTTGAGTTTTACTTAACTAGTTTGTCTATTGAACCTAGACTATAGGATCTTCAATCTGCTAGGTTAGGTTTCTGTTAGGTTCAATTTATTAAATTGACTGTAAACCTATTTTTCTCAACATACACTTAAATTGCTTTTTTGGTATGCCTTTTGTCAAAGAATCTACAATATTTTCCTTCAACTTTACATATTGAATGGTTATCACTCTATTTGAGGGTAACTGCTTTATTGTATTGAGTCTACACCTTATATGCCTTAATTTACCATTATATACACTATTTTTTGCCCTTGCTTGACCTGTCGTATTATCGTAGTGTATACAAATTGCAGCAATAGGTTTAGGCTAGACTATAATGTCCTCTAAAAAATTTTTAACCCTTCTACTTTTTCTATAGTCTTATCTAGCGCCTTTTTGATTATATAGTAGATAGTGCTATACTCATCTGTTTAGAGAGTTTTTATGAAATTGCAGCTACACCTAATGTAAATACATATCCACTTGTTGATTTATTTTTCGTACTATCAAAAATCTAATTTACATCACTCTAACCTTTTACTACTGGTAGATATGATTTATACATCAATTCATAATTTAAAGTATATTTTAAATACTTTAATATTGTAATTAATGCTATCCAATGATCATGCGCAGGATTATTTGTATATCTACTAAGCTTGCCAACTAAGTAAGCAAGATCTGGCTTAGTAAAATTTATTAAATATATAAGGCTTTCAATTATTTGCGAATACTCCAATTGAGAAATTGCATCTTTATTATCTTTTTTTTAATTTGCAATTTACGTCAAAAGGAGTTACGGCAGATTTACAATCATACTAATTAAACTTTTTAATAATTTTTCAACATAATGAGATTGAGTAAGAATGTATCCCTTAGCATGTCTCTTGATTTGGATTCCAAAAATCATATTTGCAAGTCCTAAATCTTTCAAGTCAAATTTTGAATTCAAAATCCTTTTTGTGAAATTTATTGCATCTTTACTTATTCTAATTATGAGTCTAACGTCTACATATAAGCATATCATTACACAAAATTTTTTTATTACTTTAAAATAGATGCATTTGTCACATTCATTAATTTTAAATTCTTGTGTTAGCATTGTATGATCAAATTTTTCATGCCACTATTTTAGGGCTTATTTAAGTTTATATAAAGACTTAACAAGTTTACAAACTTTGTTTTCTTAACCAGTGACCAGAAATCCTTTTGGTTGTTTTATATAAATTTTTGCATCAAGTTTTTCATTTAAAAATGTCATTTTTACATCCATTTGATACATTTTTATTGTATATAATGTAGTAATTGCCATTAACACCTTTATAGATGTTATTCTAGAGATTGAAGAATAAATATCAAAATAATTCAATCCTTTCTTTTATTGATATCCTTTAGCAACTAACTGTGCTTTATATTTATCAATTAATCCATCGGCCTTAAGCTTTCTTTTAAAAATTCATTTGTAACCAATTAGTTTATTCACTGGTGGTAAATCTACTAACTCCCAAGTATTATTTTGTACAATAGATTCCTTTTCATTATTGATTGCTTTCTTTCAAAAAGAAGCTTCTGATGAAGACATAGCTTCTTTGTATATTTGTGGTTTTCCTTTTATTAGAAAATTCACAAAGTTTGATCCAAAATTCTTTGGAATTTTCATCCTTTTTCCCCTTTTAAGTTCTAAGGTCTGATCTTGTTTTTCAAGATTATTATCATATACTCTCTTCTTAAAGTAATTTGATCTCTATGTTTTATCAGAAAAAATTCTCTCGAAAAATTCAACATCAATAGGCTCAATTATTGTATTAACATGCATATCTGATGTGTCTGATTTAATAATTAAAAATTTATATGCTGCACTATTTTTAGCAAAACTAATAAATATACAATCTACTGTTTTAGTCCAAGTTTAATTTTTTTTAGGCAACGAATTTTGAACCTTTGCTAAACAACCCCATACTTTAAGGTTTTATAAATTGATAATCGTCCTTGCCATGCTTTATAAGGAGATTTATTATTTTTCTTATGTGAAATTCAATTTAATATATGATTTGTAGTAAGTAAGGTTTCACCCCATAAATTATGTGAGAGTCTTAAACTATTTAATATGGAATTAATCATATTCTTTAAAGTTCTATTTTTTCTTTCTATAACTCCATTTTGTTGTAGAGAATATGGTGCAGTTGTTTGATGTATAATTTCATGTTTTTGATAGAATTCTACAAATGAAATGGACTTATATTCACCATTCCTATCAGACCTTATAATTTTTGTTCACTTATCTAGTTAATTTTCAGCTTTTGCCTTATACGATTTAAATATTTCTAAGACCTTATTTTTATGGTTAATCAAATAGACATGGTAAAACTTATTACAATCATCAATAAAAATAATAAAATATTTTTTTCACCCCTTATAGTTATGGATCTACAAAAATCACTATAAATTAAACCAAGTAACTCATTTGATCTTTCTTTACTTGTTTTAAAATTTTTTCTACCAAATTTGGATTCAACACATATTTTATATTTATTTTTCAAATCAACATTGTACTTTGGTAATAAACCTAAATGGACCATCCTACCTAGGCATCAACTATTAACATGCCCTAATCTAGCATGCCATATATTAAAAGAATCTGCAATATAAATAGAATTATTATTTTTATTCATAGCATTAGAAACTATTGCATTTAGCTTAAACATTCCCTCAGTCTAATAACTCTTTCTCACATACATCCTTGCCTTAGTAAGTACAAACTTATTAGCTTTAAAAACTAGTTTGAATCTATTTTTATTAAGCAGTTGACCAAACACTAAATTCTTCCTTATATCCAGAACATACAAAACATCTTTCGGGGTTACACTTTTGCCAGAAGTGAACTTTAACAACACAATTCCTTTTTTTTGTATAGCAGACAAGGAAGAATTTCTCATATAGAGCTTCTCATCATCAAAATTTTGTGTAAAGCTTGAGAATAAGTTTTTGTCTCCACAAATATGCCTTGTTGCTCCTATATCAATCCACCATCCTTTGACATTTGTTACCATATTTATTTCAAAAATTATAGTAACAAGATCAATATCCATCTCAGTAGCATTTACTTGATTATTTGTGCTAGGATTTATAGTATTTTAGTCCTTTTTATGGTGACAATCATTGGCTGTATGTCCAGCCTTTTCACATACCCAACAATTGCTTTTTATTCTTTTAAAGGCTTTTTCCTATAGTGCATACAACTTTGCTCTTTTCTTTTATGGTTTTCTGTTGTTTTTATCCTTTTAGCTTTTAGGCTTTAAGGAACCATCTTTAATTATATTGGCCTTACTTTCCATAAAACTCGTATCAAGCTTATCTTTTTTTTTTTCTGTTATCCTTCTCTACAAGAAGCCTCAATATCATGTCTTTTATAGTAATCTCCTTATGTTTATGATTCAGATAAATCTTAAAATCCTTTCATGAAAGAGGTAACTTTTCAATTATAGCACCAACATAAAAATGTTTATTTATGGAATAACTTTCTAAGTGCAATTCATGTATGAGAATTTATAGTTCTTCAACTTGCTTAATCACTATTTTGGTGTCAACCATCTCATAATTGAGAAATTTACCAATAACAAACTTTTTTGCTCCTGCATCTTTGATTTTAGATTTTTTTAAGTAAATTCCAAACGCTTTTTGCAGTAGGATACTCTGCATATATAGTATATAGAGTGTCATCTAACCTGTTCAGAATATAATTTCTGCATAAAAAATTTGACTGCTTCTAAGCCTCTATTGTCATCATTTTTTCTTGTGGCATAGGGCTGTCATCACAGTTAAGAACATCCTTTTTGACAATATTTGACAAATTCATGGTTGTCAACCGAAAGATCATTTTCTGTTGCCAATATTTAAAATCAAATCCCTTGAACTTCTCTGATTTCTCATCATTCTTTGAGATGCTACTATCATTTGATTGTGTATCTATTAATATTGTCTAAGATTATCAAAATACACAATCAAACAGGGTGAATAAATAATAATGAATTCAATTAAAACATTATAGAATTCAAAAAAAAATGTAAATAAAATTCTTACAAAATAATAGTATAATTGTAGAACTTATGATAGAGACTTGCAATATCCTTAGATAGTATTTTTCCTCTTTCTTGATTGCTTGAAGAATAATAGAGACTGTCTACTAGGATTCAACTATTAATTCTTCTGAATTGAAGCAATTACAATTTCAAAGTTAGGCAAAGTACAGTGTGTTTTATTATGTTCAAAAATTCAATTTATTCTCATTTAGTTAGACAAAATTTTAATATTTTAATATGTAGAGGTATAATTTTTCACAATAATTATAGCTCTTGATTATAAAAGATATAATCTTTGGTTAAAGTTATACTTATTCATAATAAATATAATTCTTGATTAAAAGATATGTCTCTTAGTTTTCAACAGACACAACCTTTGATTAAAAAAATAAATAAATAATATAAAAAATAATAATAATAATAAATCATAAAAATAAAATAAAATATGAACTACCAAGGTGAGCCCGAGTCCGAGCTCAAGCCCTATATTTGACAATTAATATATATATTATTAATTGGATATGGAGCTCCAACAAGACCCCCATCTTGTTGGCCATTTAAGCTCAACTTCTTTATAATTATTTATAAAGTAATTAAAGATACATTATATTTTTCGTATGGGACTTGTATTTTTCTATTCAAACACTCAACATTTCAACAAATACTTGTTCGAAAGTACTAGATATACATACTAGAGACTGTGTTAATTAATTACAAATGCTTAAAACACTTCCTATTTAGCATTGAAATTAATGAACATTGCTGATGCCTGAAGTTTTAGCTGTTCCGGACACCACATAAATTTGTCATCTAGTACATTTGGTGAAATAAAATCCGCGACAAAAAAGATATTGACAGAGTGTCGACTTTTTGGCAATAACTCTTTGAGACTCAAATTAGATTTTCAAGATATTTTTAGAGAGAGAAAAAGCGATAAAATATAGGTTTAAAATGCAAAGTTTTTAAATCCTTCTTAACTAATCACCTCGATCCTTTATAGGTTTTGAAGAAAAATAGGGTGGTGCCATTTGTCCCTCTGGTCATCTGCTAATGGAATAGTGCCATTTTTCTCCTTAATCGTCTATCACGTTTAATTAAGGAAAAGTGGATTGATAATTGCCTTTGCATTTACGTGTGTAGTCTTGGTTCAATAAATTAATGATTACCTCTGAATTTATACATAATCTTCGATTTAACACGTAATTAACATGCAAATGAAAATGATTATTACGTAATACTAAGAATTATTATATATCTAACACATAACTTTTAATTCTCCACGTCCTGTAATAATCTCCATTGAATGATAGCAATTTTGATCCTACTGCTTGGTAGCTTGCCCTAGGGATTGAGAATAGAATTTGTCTTCCATGTATTAATCTTATAACCCTAGTTAAAACTAGGATATATCTTGGATAACTTTAATTCTTATTTGATATTAGGTATCCTCATTACGGATCGGGATGCTAGTCTTGTGGTCGATATTCTGATTTTCAAAATACCGGGGTAATTGTTGACTAGTTTTGACCTTTATTATAGCAATCGATCAAGAGATTGGGATGCTAATCGTATGGTCTTAAAAAGTGCTAAATCAACGCCTTGCTCACTTTTCTGCCCAACAAACATCTTTTAGTTTTTCTTATAAGTTGATCTTTGGTACGTACGTGGATTGTTTGAGGAATATATTTTCATATTCTTATAAGTCAACAAAATGAATAAATTCTGTCTCCAGGAGACAACATAATGTGTCAGGTCAGTTGCATTCTAACATGAAATTAGAGATGACATGTTCTCTTTTAAAACAACACTTTGAATATTAAATTTTATTTGTGTATTTAGAGAAGGATTAAAGTGGGTCTATGATAAACTGGAAATATTAATTTTTGTTCTTAAGAATACAAAACAAACACATTCAACCCCATAAACTTATTCACTTGTCAGAAATCAGAAAGAAAAAATTGTTGCTTTTAATTTTCACTTGCGGTACTTCGAAAGTTATACTCAGCTTTCATACATGCTATTATCTCTCTTCACAATATCCGATATCATTTAACAAGAAATAATAATACAATTACAAATTGAGAATATAAAATTTGTATTTGAACTGGCATGTCGCTCATTGATGGATGTTTATGATTTCCCCATTAATATTGGCAATTTTTTTAATGCCTGACAATCAATTAAAGTGTCATGAGCTCTCTTCACAATATCATTTCACGACGAATAAATAATACGATTACAGAGTTAGAATAAAATATTTACAAAAGTTTATTTACTACTAATAATACAAAGTTTATGTACCCACTAGCATCTTATGCGTTGGCAGGTGTTACAAGATTACCAAATGGATAATAGAGAGAATCCTACACGGGACGGTATGTACCACATCATTCGCCTATTCAATTAGTTTTATTACGTATGCATGTACATTTACTTTAATGGTTATTAATTATAACGAGAAATAATATGTATAATAGATATGATATTTTTATTGAATAATTCTATTGAAGCAACCATGCTTAAATTTTTCTTAATAATAAATTATTAAGAGTGGTAAAAACTATGTTTGTGCAAGTTGTTGGAGGGGTGAGTTTTTAAAAAAAAAATTATAAAGTTATTGTTTATTTAATAAAATAATGAATTATCTAAAATCAAACGGAGAATCAGTCCACCCAATAAAAGGAACAACAAAACCCAAATTACTCAATTATGTCAGCAACTTTAATATCTTCATGAAACTAGAATGATTAAAAGAAAACAAGCGACTATAGGACTCCTTCAGATACTGCTTAGATTATGATATTTTATTGTCATTTTGAAATGCAAGCATATAAAAAGCCAAACCATTAAAACTCTTGTGCATTATGTTGTTATAATAAAAAGCTTTTATGTTTTGCATTTTGCCCAAAAAATTGATTGATTTATTTGTTTAAATTTGAACAAACAATATTTGCATCTTCAAGCAAAGTCTTCACAAATCATTGTCCAATATTTAATTCCTAAATATGTTGATCAAAATTGTTGCTTCAAGATTTTCGTAAACTTAATTTGTCAATATTTAAATGCTGAAATTAAATAGTATAATTCAATAGCTAACTATATAACAATATATTGCGTGCTTTGCAGTTAGGGAAGCCAAACTATACTCTGCTATTTTAATAGCACAATTCGATAACAATTTAAAAAAAAAAAAAAAAAAAAAAAAAAAGAAAATAATATTGTTCCTCAACATTAAAAGTCATCTTTAAAAGCTTTCAATTAAAAGAAACAAGTTAGGAGATTATATTACTTCTTTAGATCCTCTTTAGACTATGATATTTTATTGTCATTTTGGATACCCGCGTATAAAAGGCAAAACGCTTAAACTTCTCGTTCGTTGGGTTCTTTAATGTAATAAAATGCTTTTACATTTAGCCCAAAACATTGAGAGATTTGTATCCGTATATGTGAACAACAATATATGCAACTTCTGGCAAAGTTTTCACAATTATTTTCTATTATTGAATCAGACTATTTAATTCCTAAACTATTCAACCATAATTGTAAATAGAAGTTGAGATTATTGCAGGGTAAATGATCATTTCTCCTTATTTTTTGGCATAATATTTTAATACTCTCCTGTTTTTTCAAAAAAAATCCACATCGATTGACAATATAAATTTAATATACCAAACTTTCTTACTATGGAGTATTGGATATTTTGAAACCAAAAATCGGGAGATATAAGATTATTAGACTACAAAGTAGGAGAAAAAGTTCATTTACCTATTAATGCAAATGACATTATTCGTGAAAATTGATTGACACGTTGTTATATACATATATAATTATTTATTTTTTAATTTAATATTTACTTGGTTAAATTTCACTATTTAAATTAAGTAGATCATTCAGATTTTCAGATCTATATAGAATTTATTTTTAGAAAAAATAAAAACGGTAGTAAAGTCTAGCCAGTTACAGTATATAGACATGCCAACTTAGATTACATTTGACCAGCAGTAGTTTCCTTAACAAAATAATTCTCCCGTAGAATTTTTATCTCTACCTTCCAAATAAATTTATTATTCATAAATGCCCAGTATCCCGTTTCCTCGTTATTTGTAACTCTCATTACAAAAACAAAATTAATGAATTCTTTCAATGTGGGCCACAAGGTCTCCCCAGCTTTTCATGTTCGACTCATCCTTCTTCTATTCATATCAGGTATATAATCCTATTGCCTGATCGTAATATTTATTTCGTACTCTTTCTTTAATTTAACGATTCTTTTAGTTGTTCAGAAGACATGTGATTAAAGCCATCAGAATCAAAAGGCCATAGAGAATTACCTGAGATGGTAGATAAGGCAGCAAAAGTACTTGAGGGAGTAGAAAGGAGCTGTCTAAGTAGAGTTTCAAGATTACCAGCTAAAGGTGCAGCATGTGGTGTCATTAGTCTCATTGGTAGTAACAGCAGCAACCATAGGCTTGGAGAATTGACCAGACCTTAAGTGATTCCTATACTGTTCAGTCTTTGGAGATCTTATTGGGCAATTTTCAATCGAATAACCAAATGCTTTACAATAACGGCATTCGATTGTGGAATAATAGCTTGCAATGTGGCCTTTCTTCTTGCATTTTCTGCACTCAACAAAACTACATTCGCGTAACGTATGTCTAGGTTTGTTGCAGTGATTGCCGAATTTCCATTTATACTCAACAGTGGAATTCCTATTCATGGTTGCAAGTACAGTATCATCCTATTTAAATTTGTGCAATCCAAAATGAGTTTCATCAGATAGCAATCTGGAGACGGCACTCTCAAAGCAAGGGAGACTGGTGTAGTACAGAAGCTCTACAAGCCTCAAAATTATCAGTAAGAGCCATAAGAATATGAATCATCCGCATTTGATCACGATATACTATATACTTTACTGCATCTGCTTGATGCTCAATAGTTGGATCAGATTGTGCAAACTGATCCTATATAATTTCCATTTTGGCGAGGAATGGTGATAGATTGGCCTTGTTCCCGTTTCAGATTATAGAATTCTTCCCATAATTGATACTGACTCGAGAGATCAGTGATGGTGTACCCTTGTGCAAGCACATCCCATACATCTTTTGCAGTTTCATAATGACCGAATTGAGCATGAATGGAAGGAGAAGAGGTATTCCGAAACCAAGTGATAATCTGATGATTTTTGCTATCCCATTCTTCTAGTCAGTCAGCAAGTTTGGCATCATCTTTGTCAGTAGTCTGCTTTGGAATTTTAGTATCACCATTGACAATACGCCATAATTTTTGACCTTTAAGAGAACTGCACATACTTTGTACCCATAATCTATAATTTGAACCATTGAGAATTGTCAAAATTGGCTGCATCACCTTAGATTTTTCCATGATGAAAAATTGAAAACTATTAAAACTCAAAATAGAGTCAAAGCTACGAACAATCCGATGGTCGAAAGGAATGGCATGAGAATGACCAGAAAGTGGTCGAAAGTCTGCTGACAAAAAAAAACGAGGGAATTATTGTGGCTTTGATACCATATGATGTTAGCTAAATTGGAGAGAAATGTAATTCTTATATATCTTTTGTTATTTACATTTGTTAGTAGTTATACATAATAAAAGTAATC
>JAWDEX010174991.1:1036-15178 GCA_035221805.1 Trichilia hirta | reverse complement strand
AATTTGATTAATATTAATTAATATTTATTAATATAGATTAATTGTTATTAATGAAATTTTGATTTCATGGCTTAATTATATGATATTTGTTCATCTTTCCTGTTTATTTTTGTTTCAATTGTTGAATTAATTTTTTAATCAATTGGGGGTTTTCAAAATGTCAAATACGTTGGAAATGGAAGATGAAATGAATTGATTAATTTAACTCCTTCTTTAATAAATTTTCTAACTTATAAAAAAAAGGGTTGTATTCTTTATCCACAGTTTTTACTCTTTTTGAAAGAAAGAAAAATAAAGATAGAAAGAAATGGCAAGAGATTGAGAATTATTTTTGTGATTTTATTGTCTTTCTTGATATGATCAAATTGTTTTCTAAGTGTAGAAAACTTGAAAAATAACTTACTGAAATTATTATGCATTCTAAGTCTCTTAAGCTTAATTGTTCTTTCTCAGATGCTGAAACATTTTCGAAGGATGACATGATGTCAGAGTAACCTCTGCCTGTATCCATAGATGAAATTCACCGTGATGCTGATTAAAATGGTAAGGATAACAGTAAACTGTAAAACGATATTTTAATACCTGGATAGTCAGATCTCTGGGCAGGTTGCTGTGCCGGAGGTTGGTGGCGAGCCATTCAATGTTGTCAATATCTTTCACTG
Source organism: Trichilia hirta (assembly GCA_035221805.1). Classification (NCBI taxonomy): domain Eukaryota; kingdom Viridiplantae; phylum Streptophyta; class Magnoliopsida; order Sapindales; family Meliaceae; genus Trichilia; species Trichilia hirta. Next base: position 14,516 of record JAWDEX010174991.1, on the reverse strand, counting down.
ATCAAGAAAAATTATATTTCTTCCTCTCTGTTGCTCTTTGCTCTAGGGAAAGAAATTATTTCTCGAGCACACACACAAAAGAGGGAGGGAAAGAAGTTCTTCCATCTATTGATAATGCAATGTAGGATGCAAAAGATATATTTCCAATTGTGTATAGTATTTTATAGGGTCTATTTTGCATTGCTTGTCATATGTGTAGTATTTTTATTCGTAGATAAAGTCTCATATTAATTAACCAAGTCCTGCTATCTTGGGAAGCATACATGCTTTTTCTCACTAGTATGCATCCTAAGTGTTTGTATTTCTATTACCATATTTGATCCAATGAGGCAGGTGACGTCTAAAGCTCTATTAGTTCTAATGTTTATTTCAATCTGATGCCAAGTTTCCTGCTGTCGAATGTGAAAGAAATTTTTCCAACCATGATAAATCTACCTGTGCTGAATCGAATGTAGAAAGACTAGCAAGTGTACTCTTTCCCTAATAATTAATCCACCTTTTTCCCCTCCCTAAAGGAGCAAACGGGGAGAGTTTAGCGCCTTACCAAAACAGTATCAACGTACAAAACTTCAGTAAAAAATAGTATCTTCATTTAGACAATTGTTTATGGGTGCCCTTTAGAATATATTTTGGCAATAAAATATTATATCTGTACAATATAATTTTTATAAATTAATAATATCTATTATAGAATAATTTTTTGCTGTCCCAATTTAGGACTCAAATTTGATACTCATCTAAACTTTGTCTAAGTAAATACACGCGGGCAATTTGTAATTAATATCTAATAATAATAAGTAATAAATGATAATAGAATAATAGAATAAATCTTATATATAAATAAATATATATACGTGTAAAAAGATTTACAAAAGATAACCTAAATTGATAATTTCATTAAATTAATAAAATAAACTTATCTTTATATAATTTTGTGATCTCATTTATATTACAAATTAATAATTTATGGGCCTAATATCAATCACAAGTAAGATTTTACTAACAAGTACTCTTAAAACAATTGTGAAGATTTTTATATTTTAAAAAATGCTTTAAATTTATCATTAATTGTTATATGAAATATCAAAAATTATTATAAATAATAAATATTAAAATCTTAACTAGTGTCTTATAGTATTCGTCAATAAATTCTTACAAATATTATTATTAAATTTAATTTAGATATATTAAGTAAAAAATCTTACGATTTTGTTCAAAATTTACTTTGAGACTAATTTGAATTAAACGTATCGTTTTTAGGATTGAAATAGAATGTATTTTTTTAAAATTAATTTTAGACAAATTTTGAAGGGTGTCAATTTTAAACATAACTTGTGAAATCGAAAATAGACTAAGTACTAATACATTTGTCTCGATTTCAATGATTATATTACACATTTTAATTTCTTCATTACAAATTTCATATTAATATGTAGAAATTATGTTGGAGTTTGGCCTTCTAAACTCGAATGATTAGTTTAATTCAAATAATTGAATTTATAAGTCTTAATTAAATTAAAATAATACGATTATTAATTATGCATAAATCGAGTTTGGGTTTGACCTCGTTGGCTTGAACAATTAATTATTTGGATACTTTTTTCACTATGAAATCTGCCATAACAACTTAAAAATAACAAGGTTAGCTTTGCAAACAAACAAAAAAAAAAAAAATCAAACCTTAATTTCTCCAAAAGCATAAAACTTTCTCTTTCTTCTCTGACATCCTGCTTTCCTTTCTCACCGAACATTGTCATCTCCGACAAAACGACAACCATCTGTCTTTTCCTCTGTTTCATAACCCTATCATCGCCTACAAACTCTGACAACAATATTTGGGAAATTTACGAATATTTTAATTAATTAAACAAAAAAATGGGTTTTAATAGAATTTTATTTGGTGTTAATAATAGCAGCATTCTATTAATGATAATTAAACTTAACGAGCCAAAAACCCGGGTTTGATTTCGTTGGGCGGTGTTAATACTAATAGCAACCCCATTCTATTGACATCGATTAGACCTAAACGAACCCAAAAACAGTTTTCTTTCAATGGCCTAAACCTAAATTGTATAGAACGTGATTGTTCACGGCAAAATGGTTTCTTCCTAAAAATTAGTTCACCACTTCTTCAACGTTATACTGGAAATAAAAAGTCAAAATGGAGGAATAAAGTTGGTCAAGTATTGCCCAACCACACTATCTTTACCAAACGACTAACGCAATGTTTTATTCGAAGAGAGGGGATTGTAGAGAAAACTTATCATTCAAGACAAACACAAATTGTTAAAAAAGATTCAAATAATTTCTAGCAAGATGCTACAACCTACAAGATAAGATCTGAATTCAAGTTAATGATAATAACAAACAACCTTATTAAGGTAGGTAAATTCCACAGAAATATACGACTTAACCCAAGCCCATCAGCAGGATGGAGCTAACCAACACCTTCAATTATAGAAAAAACACCGCTTACAGTGCATGGATAGGGCTGCTGCCTGAATTCATGCCAGAACTGCTAGATGCTGGATTTGCATGGAAAGCCGATTGCCTGGATGACCCTTCAAGAAGTTTCAATGAGAGGGAAGATGGACCAGTCTGACCAATAGATTCTCCCAAACTCAATTTCGACATACCAACAAGGTCATCAACATTAATTGAGGCTTTAGAATGCACTGCTGTAGGCTTGAGCACTTCATGTGTTTCCTTCTGTGTTGGCTCTGTATTGTATCCCGACCAAAATGGAAAAGAAAATGGAAAGAATGGTGAGACATAAGCAGGATATATCATTGGGACACAAGACTCTGAACTTTCTAGCTTCGGAGGGGCATGCTCTCCGTCATTGGAGTTGGTGGAATCCATTGATTCACATTCTTCATCCAAAGCAGGAGGAACAGGCAGTGGGTTATTGCTTTGTTTATCATCCTGAAGATGGTTAGCAGAGAATAAGTCCTGTGATGCCCCTGGAGCATCAACTGGCTGCATACACGTAAAAGACACCAAGAATATTTAATAGATGGACAACAGGGGAAATCAAAGAATAATAATAGGAAAAAATGAGCATGCATGGATAATGAGCCAGTGGGAAAACCGTCTCCCATTTGGACAATACCAGCAAGTAACAAATGAGCATGCAGTTTCCAGATATATGAACAGGTGATTACTTGCACAAAAAGGATTTAAATTCAGATTATACAAATAATGGAATCTTCACTACCAAATTCAACAATCAAAAACTAATTCATACTATCCACAAATAATAAAATCTTCACCACCAAATTCAACAATCAAAAGATAAGCCAAACCAATTACATGCAAAGTTGTGGTTGTATAGTTGTAGTTGAAGCGGATCAAAATCAGAAAGTCAACCAAAAAAACTCCTTTCAGAAACGCAAAAAACTCTGTAACACTGTTATCCACAGCCAGGTATAGGTATGATCCAGTACCGTTTTAGACAGGTGTATGTCTGAATGCATGCATGTATATGATCGCAATCAATGCATGCAAAATACCAAAAAAAAGGGGATAAGAATACTAACGTCATCTGCAACAATATCAAACAGGCTGGAACGCCTTTTTCTCCTAGACAAATTGCTTTGCCTGATAAAATATTTCTGAGCATGGCTGGCCACTTGTGTAGGCGTTCTAGATATAACATAATTGCGTGCAATTCCACGCCAATCACCTTTGCCAAGTTTCTGTAGCCCAAGTAGAAACATCCTATGTTCTTCTTCAGTCCATGGAACACCTGCATAACAAATTATGAGCCATTTGGAAGACAAATAGCATGTACTTAGTGCAAGCACAAGATATATGCACATGACATGTACCCAGTGGCAAACAAACATCATTCTATGAAGAAAAAAACCTTTCATCCTAAAAAAGTCAATTCTCTAATTTCATTCCATTCTCTTTAAAACCAAATCAAAGCAAAACCTTTCTCTAAATCAACCCATTGATCGACAATGATTCTTAAGCTGGCTTAACTAGTTATGCAAACGTTGGTCTGATCATTTGACATTAATGTGAATATTTCATTCTGGAAAACCAACAACATAAGTAAAAGTTTATATTCTATGTGATTTCCCCACAATCTTTTGTAGCTTCGAATTGAAGATCTATGATTGGAATTGATTGGACTTCAAAGATGCTATTCCCTAGTCTTCCCAAAACAGCCTTTGATTCACTTCTGTACCAAATTCCAAGCCCTTAATTTATTTCAGAAGATTAACACCGGAGTTACAAAACTATCATAATACAAGTAGCAGGAAACCAAAATTAATCTAGAAATTAAACTTTAAAGCTACTTGGGACTAACTCAAAACTGCGAACAGTCAAAGTTTCCATATACTTGAGTAAGCTTCCCTTTTTGCATAAATCAAACGTTCCCTTAGATCTATCATCCTTGCATATGTTTAACTTAAAGCAGATTTTATTGAAATACAACAGAGAAAACCAACTCTGAATATATTTACCGCAACTAATCAACATCCAAACAGGAGCCCAGAAAAACGAAAATTCGATCTTAAATCCACGCACTCCGTCCAAAGTTACAGTAAATTAACCCCCCAAAAGAAAAATCGAACCTTTTTTACGCTCGCGACTCGACGAAGACCCGGGAACGAAATCCTCTGACGCGTAACCGTCAGCATGATCCGGTGCCTCACCGGGTGAACCCGGAGTATTTGATATGTTATTGTTATTATGACCGGAACTGGAGGCAGCGTAGTGGCTGAGATTGCCCATACTAGCACTCTTTCGGATCGACCCGTCGGTCAATCGGACCCCAAAGATCTTGACCCCGCGGTTGGGGCAAGTCCGGGAGTTGTGCCCATTGTGGCTGCAATGCGAGCACCGTCGAGTCATTTCAGTTAGTGCACGGACAACCTGATCGGATCGATTGAATTGGGCTGCGAAACTACTATAATTCGGTTGGGATTCTACTAATATTAGGATTTTGCTCTTTCTTACTTTTCCGCAGTTTTGAAGGACATAAGTAAGAAAAAGAAGAATGATATATAAAATATACGCACACATTAAATTGTGGTAGCATTAGGTTAAGATTATTACGGATAAGGAGTAATTATTGAGTGTTACGCAGGCTGAGTTGGAACTGGGATTTGATCTGTGTTTTGGTCGTTGATCTTACCTCTCGTTTTGCATTTTTACTATGGATTAGGAGGCATTGTAGCCACGTTACGCGTGATGAACAAGATACTGTTTTCTATTTTCTATTTTTGTATTTTTAAATCTGAATTCTTTTTTTTTTTTTTTTATTCTAGATGACAACGAATAAAAGAGAATAATAGTTAAATTACGAATTCTTATGTTATGTTATGAGTGGTAAATGGATAATATTACATTAAAATAAGCCATTATTACAGTTAGAATTATATGAATATGAAATAAAATTTTTAAATACTTTTTTAATGTGGGTATGAGGTGAGTTAAACAATTTTAGAATAAGATAAATTATACGTAATGGAAGCATACAAACTATTTTATATAAATTAAATAAAAAAGTTATTCTATTATCATATATTTTATATAATTTTTGTAATCTCATAAAAAAATAATAATTATATAATATTATTGCACTGATATATATATATAATTTGCATATCTAGTATTATTAATGAAACAAAATATACTAATAACCGTAATATTTGAAACGAACCAGATAAAACTCATTAGGATAAGCAGTACTACTCGAACCAGATAAAGCAACAAGTAATGAAACGAACAGCAGATAAAGCGTCTAAGTGCACGGCATCTGTTTCAACATTTTAATTTAATAGAGTAGCGAAATAAAATAAATATAAATTTTGCTTAACATAACAGTACAATAAAATATGACAAATAATAATTTTTAAATAAATCTCATTTATCTATTCCATATATGTTACCATTTAAATTTGATACTACTACAAAATTAAATTGTAAAAACCCCTAAACTCATATGTATTTTGCGTTGGAGAAACATTAATAATAATATCCTGGTCCATATTTGTATATGATATAGTATTAAATTCGACACTATGAATTTGTCCCAACGTTTTGTACTCCATATTCCTCTAAAAATAAATTTATTTATTTATTTTTTTAAAGTTTGGTGGTACCTGAGTACAGGGGCCAATTATTTCCCAAATCAAAAAATAAGGGAAATGAGCCAAGGAGAAAGATTATGTAGAAAATTCACGGCCGGAGAGAGAAAAATAAATAATATTAAATAAAGACTCGTAGCATAGCGTGGCTGCTTACGTGATCTTAGAGGGAGATTCAGTAGGACACGTGGACGGGGAGGGGACGATTTTGGGATGGTAATTCATATCTCGTTCTAAATCGAAAGATAAGTGGAAGTGGGACCTCTTCAAATAGAGCCAGGGGGTGGTGGGACGCGGGATATTCTAGCGTATAATGGTATATATGATATCTTATCATACAACCGATGATTATAAAAAAAAAATAATAATAATCCACCTTATCCAAAATCGCACGCATTTTTTCTCTCGACTATTCGTTTTTAACTCGTGGGACCCAATTCCCTGGTCGAAAGTATGTCCCCTTCTATCGTGTGGTCCCTTTGATTTGGAGTATTTATCACGTCCAGGTTATCCGATTTAGGGCATGTGCGCACTAGGGATTGATTAGGCACTACAAATTAGAATGCAAGATAAATAAGAAATGCATTTTTTTCTAATTTTTTATTGATGATTTGATGTTGATAAGATGTACAAGAAGTCCAACCCGAATTAATTCTAATGATTTTTATGAAAAATCCACGATATTACTCTAAAATGAGAGTTTTATGCAACTTGTCTCATTTGCATGTACCTTAAACGATTATTGATGTGACTTAGTTAAATCATTACAAATATAAAATTGACGATAATTTTTTTTTTTAATTTGTTTTTAAGGGTGAAAATTTCTAAATTAAATAAAATTGAACTAAAATTTAAATTTAATCTACATATTAAAAATTGTATTTAAAATAATTTAATCTAATTAAGTAACATGTCACAATTCAATTTAATCCAAATTACTTAAAATAGTTTAAATTGAATTAGTTTTGTGATTTGGATTTTATGACTAAATTTAAAAATTAGTTCAAAAATTAAATTTAGGCTAAAAACGTAAAGTAATTTGAATTAAATTAGTTTAAATCTTGAGTCTAAATTTAAAAATATAACCTAAAATATAAAAAATTAGACTAGAATCATTTATATAAATTATACAATTATAAAATATCTGTAGTTAGATAAAAGTTTCATAAGTGATAGATTAAATGATGAACTCTCACCTTTTTAAAAACATTTCGTCTTACCATCTCTTTCAATTTTGAATATTTGAACAATATCAACAATATATAAGAGGAATGTGTGTTTTGCATAAATACTTAGCATATACTTTGCAATATGATATAAAAATCAAAAACAATATACTATTCTAAATTATGACACTTAGGCTTCACCCTCTAAAACTAAAAAAAAAATATTAAACCGTGTAATTTAAATTTAGATTAAGTAGAATAGAAAATTCTTTACAATCAATTTTTTAAGTAGAGTCAATTAATAATAAAGACACCGATAATAAGCGTATAAGAAATTTTTCTATCACAATTCATATTTTTAAATTCCTCTTTCAGAAATTAAAACAACAAACTGTAATTGGTATATTTTAATTTCTCAAAGTAAATTTTAACAAGCATGCCAAAAATTTTAGTACAAACACAACCACATATACAGCTAATCAGTTTGGTGAATTTAATAAAATTTAGTATCTAAACTGCAAATAGCGAGTTAAAAGATATCAATCAATTTATAAATTTATCCGTTGACTTGACTGAAGTTTGCCTATTCCTATTTGGTTTAATACAATAAAATTATTTATAAAAAAAAAAGGCGGGAAACGTGTCTTTTACGATATGGATGGCACGTGCAAAAAGTAGAAGAGATTGAGGAGATACAATCTAACTCGGTTCTATTTCAAGAAGGGTGACCCCAACTGGACGACAGAATCCAGATATGCGGTTGAGATTTCATCCAACTGGCCAATCCAACAATCAATTGTCCTGTCCAAAGGCTCAAAACCTAATTGTCTGGCTTCATAGAAAGAAGCTTGGTTGACGGCTTTCTTTACACGTTTTAGTCCACCTCGTTAGAGGAGCGATGCTTACTGCAATAAACACACAAACCCTTGGTCAAAGGAAAGCGTTCACACTACTTATTTGTGCCACGTGTTTATGATTCACACATACTTTGACTTTTCAAAACAAAAAATCTCAAAATTCTTACACATACTTTGACTTTTCAAAGCAAAGAATCTAAAATTTTTTTCTTGCAACAAACTCCAAACAATCTTTTTTCTTTTTCAATTTTATTTATATATTCATATATTATGACATTTATAAAATTTAAATTCTATATTATTCCAACATTTAATTTTTAACATAATAAAAAATTATTGTTAGGAGTTGGTCAATCCAAACTTCTAATTTTCTATGATTGATGGACTCTAATCCATCGTGAGTCGTGACTTTCCTGTGGCTGGTGGATGCATGATCGTCCCAAACACTCTCCTGGAAACCAGTTTGGCATTTCCTTGGTTTACTAATTGAATTTCCAAACAACTTCTAAGAAATTGCTAAAACATAGACTCATAGCTTGGTTTTTGTATCCACAAATTCTATTTGATTTTTCTGTCATAAACAATTTTTAAAATTTATTTAAAAATTAAAATATAATACATAAATCAACAAAACATATATATATTACGTATTTCCAAAAACAGATTCAATGGAGACGGGACAGGGCCTGTAGCTCAGAACATTAGAATACTGACTATAGTGTCAGGGGTTCAAATTCCTCCTCACTCACAACCTTCCGTTTTGGGGAGGACGACTCTCTCTGAGGATGGAAAAATCATGTCGGAATATGGAACTTAAGTGTGGGTCTTTTATCGAAATAAAGTAGCCTTATTTACACACACTTTCATGCAACAGAAACAGCGATGGCATTAGTACTAAGCGATGGTATTAGGACCAAGAGTATATAATCACTGTGTAACCATCCTTATTCTACCGCCTTCTTGACATGCAAATAAGACTGAATAACATAGAATAGAATTGGATAATATAAAATTATTTTTAAATTATATTATATTTGGTGCAATTTACTACTGAATTATAATATATATATTTTTATTATTAAAAATTATGTAAAAAAATCATTTATTTAAATATTTATTTAATCATTAGCTTAATTAAACAAGCTTTTATTTATTATTCATTTAATCATTAATTTAATAAATCAATTTCATTTAGTATTTACTTAATTATATTTAAGTGATATTCATTTATAATCATAAAACAAATCCATGTTAGTACATCATTTGTATTTATTTATATATTGACAAAATTTTTATATTATTAATTATTTAAATTAAGTAATTAATAATTTAATTCAGTTATAAATATTTCATTTATAATTTTTTATTCATAAAATATTTTTTTATAATATTTTATAAATTATTATATAACTATATTTATATTATAAATACCAGCCTTTTTACGGAGTAATTTTTTTTTGTGACTGTGAGATAAGCAGCGGGGTTCGGCGGGGCTCAGAGACTCACCACGATACAAATTTCCTTTTCCAAACATGGGATTAGGCTAAAATAATCCTATTTCAAACCTTATACCGTAAACCAAACGCCCCTTACAAGTAATTGATAGTGATATATGGTACTGAACATATCAGATATACGTAAGCCTGAACTGCTCTTTAAGGTAGTCTCCACTGTGGATTGGGGGAAATCTGCAGAAATAAAGTGTACAAAGTAATGGACGTTACGTCTGATCTTTGACAATAGATTACAGTAGTAATCCTAAGCATTTTACAGGTGTAAAATTCCTAGAATCAACTTCTAGGTGTACTTGTGTTTCAGCTTTCTTTGCAGATTTCTAGATGATGTTTCGACAATGTACCTTACTTGATGAGGGGGTGCCGAATGACATAGCAAGGGCACTTTTGGACAATAATTGGAAAAGAATATGTTCCTATGCATCAGCATAGGCCATGAGGCAACACTCCAAACATACTTTTCTATTAGCTTTTGGAACAATATCATTTTGTTGCGGGTTGGCACATTTCAAATTTTTATCATCCTTTGTCCAACAGGCCCGTTTCCAGTAACTGGATCCCTCAAAAGGATGGATTTCATGATGAAAGGAATCTACCAGTTTTTAATTTATGTAAATTACAAATTTGAATTATTCAACAGCTTTTAATGATGTCTAACCATCCAATAACTCACACTTATTTCAATAGCTACTATTAAATTTAATGCTCTCCCTGATGATCTAAATAAGAGATACAGATCTCATACAAAGATTTCAACCTCTGATATATCAATGCATGAAGCTCAAGATCCTTCACAGCAAACAAAACCAATGGGAAATGAGATGAAGGAAAAGAAAAGGAAAGCATATAAATGACTATAGATAGAGTAGCATTCTTGACCTCCTGGTATCACTCTGTGAAGGGTTGACCTACAAATAGAAGGCATGAATTAGGATAAAATGCCCAACATCACAAAAGAAGCGATTCAGGATTAGCTAAAACATTATATTTAATCTTAATGCAAGAATTATAACTCGGGTTAAACACGAAATGTTGTCTGAGGTAGCAGATTGACAAGCTACCGAAATAAATAATTTGTCCATCTCTCCATCATGTCCCCAATATTTACAATGAATGCCCTGTAAATCCAGACAATTCGTCCAGAAGTTGAAATGATAGTAAAATACCGTAAAATAGTGACCATACTGGCATAAATAAATGCCACATAGTGACAAGTATTAGAATCGCAGTATAGAAACATCAAACTGAAAAAATGCTCCAAACATAAATGCAATATCCACATTGAAAATTTCTTATCATACTTCATTAAGATATAACTTGATTGGACTATCACATACATAAGTTTATCGCAATTCTATCCCCACGTTTTCTCATTTTGTGGTCTAAATGAAACGAGTGTTCATTTGATGGAATCATTTATCAGACATTTTTTTATAAATAACCAATGGGACTTGATCGTTTATACCAAATAAATTTCTGTGTCAAAAATTCTATCATAGAAATAACCCTTGAAATTTGGCAAGTCCTCCCACACCTGAGTTTGCTTTAAATTTCTCCCTGCAAACCTGTTATAACTAAAATTTTAGAAGACAAAACCATTGGCAATGAAAGCTATGTTTGCTAACAATCTCATTAAATCAAGCATACCTGGAGGCCTGGAACGCCTTCAGTTGCTAGAAGAGTGATCATTCCATAATCTGAATGGGCACAAGCACCATGTATTTCTTCATCGCAAGAATCTAATTCGCATGGAATTATAAATAAATGGCAAATTATCAACAAACGATGGTGATCCTTGAAGACAATTGTGCAAAAGTCAGCCTTGCAGATCCTATCGATTAGATCTACTTGGGTCTGGATTCTTTTGGCTCAGAGATCGAAGAATATATCTGGTCCAGATTAGAACCATAGAAATATGTGCTTCTTATTGGAAGACTGTCCCAAACAAAAAACCTCGCGGACATTGATCCTCAGTTTGATTCAGGTAAATTATGGTCATATCTTTGCTCAATTGTTACAGCAGAAGCTGAATAGTATTCACCAATGCCTTCGTACAAAATAGAGGAATCCAAATGAAATAAGAATTTCTCCCCAAGAAATAGGTCTATACTGAGGATCAACGCTAGTCACATTAATTGCTCTTCTACCTATGTCAGTTATCTCATAAGGATGTACGATAACGAAAATTCTGCTAAGGAATCAAGCTTCAGTGTGATTAATATAATTAGACAAAAATGAAGGCATTATGTTTTGAAGAGTTTGTGACATCTCATTCGGGTTGAACCACAACAGTGGGCCATATAGGGCACTCTAAAGACTTTTTCGATAAGCTATTACAAAATAGATTTCAACCTCTAGGAGATTGATGTCGAAACTACGGGAATCTGTTGTGGAGGCTCAGGTATGGAATTAGATAACATGTGCATTATTTTGCTTTTAGCCCATTTTACAATTAGATATTAGTAATAATGCTAAAATTGGAACTTTAAGATCCAAAGTTACTTCCACATTTTAGAAAACATCACTATTAGCAGACAACATCATCTGAACCCTGTTGTAGAAGGAAAAATCTGTAAGTTAAAGCAATGCCAAATAGGTAAAGAAGAACACCCACAAATGATATACAAGAGACAAAAGATAAAGAAGCCACACTGCACCTTCATACCTGGGTATTGTAACAGGCGAAGAAATGGCATGGTTACACCTAAGGCCCCCACTTTCTCAAAGAAATTTTCATCCATGTTCAAAGCCAGAGCAATTAAATGTCTTAATCTTCTACCATTAGTCTTGAGGCAGCAGATATAAGACCATGTAAAAGTATGTAAAACTTGTACTGAGTTGCTGTTATACAACACTTGAAAACAGTCCAACAGAAAGAGTACACAGAAAGTATGCCACAGATCGTATGATTCGTCAATAGCTAGTTGTCCTAGTGGCTCCATCCTAGGTTGGTTCCCTCCCTACAGCCGGGACACAAGCAAATGATTTTGTACTTCCTCCATATAGGACATGTTCAGTCAGTGGGAATATATTCCTTGCAAGATAACTGTGATAACGCTTTAAAAACTTTAAAATACTAAAATATGTGTCAGCGTGAATATCTCTAATAATCATTTATGTTGCCAATTTTCGATATTTTATATTAAATTATATTATGTAATATATACTTTATACATTTATAAATAAAAAATTACTTTATATATATATATATATATATATAAGTTGCTCTCTCTTTTTAATCATATTAATAAATAACGTATGCATATGAATCGCCTAGATAATTTAGTTATCTAAATTATTCTCTACTAAAGCAATATCAAACAGGTATTGATATTGTATAATAAACATACTAATTGTTTTTTATGAATATAATGAGATGATATTAGTACGGATGACAATAAAAGTTATGTCACTAAAACATTAGTATTAATTAATAGTTAAAGAACTATTTTTTAAATGTGACTAAAGAAATGATAAATTATATAGAATGTATATAGTCCATAATTCGTCATTTGATTGTATTAGTATTAGAAGTACCTTTTTGCCTTAAAAAATCATAGTCATTATTTAATATAAATGCACATGATTTATATAGTGTATAAATATGGGGTTAGTCATTTTTATATATAGAAGCCAGTGTGATAATGTATTATTTATATTGAAATACAAATGATTATCAAGATAGAATTCACTAACTTGATACATAATATTTTGAGGTTTCGTTCGCTTGATCTGAATTCGAGTTACTAGTCAAACGTCAGTAAAAACTAAAACCAAAACCTTAGGCCAGAGTTCAAAACAACTTATATGAGAGAATTTCATAATAACAAGTGCAATGC
>JAWDEX010174980.1:0-15178 GCA_035221805.1 Trichilia hirta | reverse complement strand
AGAATGGCTCATAAAACTCTTGTATAATAAGTTTATAAAGAAACAAATAATAAAATGAGAATTCACAAAATTTAAATGACTCAAATAGAAGTAAATAACAAAACCTCATATAAATTTAAAACATATAATAATAATATTATTAGGCTACGTCTCATGGATCAGAAGAAAAAGAAATGACCCCTTACTCAGCCATTCATACATAAGTCGAACGTTTGCTTCTTTTTTTACAACACAATAAATATACTATAACACAATAATTCTAACAACATTGAACATCAACTATCCTTACCTTGTTTAATATAAGACATTATTTTGACATCTTAACATAAAAAGATAAACTATAAAAAATATTACCTGAGATAGAATTTTTATATAAAAAAAATATGCAATAAACAATATTAAGTATGGATAAAATTTACAAAATTTACAAAGGACAAAATTGGGTTATGACACTAGGATATCTCTAAAAATGAGAGGTTAGCCCAATTTATTTTCAAATAAACTTACACAGGTTGATTAACAATTCTAAGCATTTTTTTAAATACTTAAAAATATTTTGAAATGATTGTTATTATATATATCTAAAATGTTAGATTTTATACACACAGATTATAATGTTTTTATCATATATAGTTCACTTATTAGGTATAGTTGTATACTCACTCAGCCTTTTCTTTATTTTAGATTTAGTTAGAAGACAATTCGTTTTAGTGCGAGAAAGCATTTAAAACATTATTTTAAGCCTCAAGGTGTCTTGACTCTACTGGATGCTTGTGTCTACTAAATAAACACCAAGATAATGCAATTGAATTTTTCATTTGATTTTGTTTTATGCATTCTAAGATTGAGAACTGTATATGGCCTTGTTTATTTGATTTTTGGCATTAGATGTTTTTCTTTGTTATGCTTGAGCTTAATTACATTATGATGGTTTTATGATTTGTCTTGAGTATAGAATTGAAATAATTTTATGTTTGTGCTTATAATCGAACGTGGATGGTTTTATATTTTAATTTAAACAGGATTTTAAGGTAGTCTTATGTATTCTTGAGTTGCATTCTAATTAATAGAATATAGCTTAAGGATACGTGGCGATTACCATGTGTCAAATACTTAGGTTGAGGAGTGATAACTTTTCTATTACTTTTTCCTCTCCATTTTAGGCTATGAGTTTGGGTCTTTGCCATTGAGTATTTATAGTTAAAGGGCCCAACATCATTTCCTCTAGACGGTAGTTGAGCGTTTGACTTTCTTCGACTATGATGGCTACCACAGCTCGCCTTGCTCTTTTGTGATCCTCAATGATTCATCTATTTATCTTCAAAATTTTGTTTTCCAACATTTTAATCTTGTTTAGAAAAGTCTGAGCTTGCTGGTTTCTTGTTGGCTACTATACCCTAGATAATTGGAATACCTTTCTTTTATCTCTTATTGTTATAGGATAATGTATGATCAATTGTAAGGTGTTCCCATCTATACTTCCTTTATTGGAACTAGTGGTTACCACTTATTACACTTGTTCTATTGTCTCGAGCATTGCCTTTTTATTCCTTGGGGAATCTTTATGTGGAATAGGTTCGATTATTTCTTGTCATATTCTTCAACTAAAGATCAATAGTTTAATTTCCTAGCAGTTGAAAATGGCTTTTTGTTCAATTCCTACAAATGATGCTAGCTATTGATGGGAAAAATTTATCTAACACTTATAATGACTTAAAAATGGCGAGGTTAGTTCTAAGCATTATACGACGAGTTAGAGATTTGATCCTATTCCTAAAAATACAACAATAATCAGAGTAATGCTATTTTTTTTGCAAAAAAATTTTGATACTTTAGTTAGCAATAGGCAGTGGAATGGTATACCAAAGAAAAGAGAAAGAAAATTTTAAGTTTGGAGGGAACCAATTATGTATGCGCGTGTTTATTGTGAGAGGGAAGAAGATGATGAATAGTATAGATGTAGGTTAGTAATGCAATGAAGTAGCTAACTAGATGAGGAAAGTATGAAAGATCCAAGATCCTCTCTTTGATGGGCTTTTCTCCTCTTTTGTATAAGCTCTTTATGTGTATCAAAAGCGTGCCTATATGAACATAAGAGAATATGTGTGAGAGTAGGTTCGTAAGAAAGTTAAGTACAAGCTTCCTTTAGTTTGAATTTCGAGTAATCATTTATCCTTCACAGTCCCATCTTTCTGAATTACGTAGAAGGGATAGTCCTTCACATTATAATGCAGTAGGTAAGTCAAAAAAAATACAATACATGTAGAACTTAACATATGGCCTTTTCTACTATACCCCACTTTTGATAATATTGCTCTACAGTTAATGGTAATAAGCTGAAAAACAGAGGCTTCTTACTCAGTAAGGCAAATCCTAAGGCATGCCTGAAGCTTGGCTCTATATGTTGTTGGTATAATTGTCTCAAGGCATCGAGGGAACATCCTTGACCGTGAATGTAATGGTGATGTTAATAAAGTTTCAACCTTAGATTTTGTTTAGGCAAACATAGGCCCTGAGCACGTTATAAACATAATGATGTGATCAAGGATGCTGAGGATGAATGTTCATAAATAACCCTATAATCATATGTCAATTTTTGGTATTCTAATATATGTGGGTCACACCTAACCACATGGTTATGTTTTAGAAAGTCAAATTTTTCTGACCAAGTGGTCTATCTTCAGTGGCTGTTGAATTTGGCCCCAACACATAATTTGTTTCATTTAGTTTTTTTGACCAAATATATATTTGTATGTTTAAATTAATAAATTTAATTTTAAAATATTATAAATTATAGATTAATTATAAACTATGAGCTCAATTTAGTCTTAATTATTAAATATCTTATATTTGGATGCAAAAAAATTAGGTGAAACAAATTAAATATACTTAGTAATTAAAAATAGAAGTGGATAAGAATAAACAGTAAAAGTTTAAAATATTTTTATTTTCAAAAAATAATTTATTTTGATAATTTTTTATTTTAGATGATTCAAAAGACTATATTTAAAAATAATTTAATAATTTTTGAATTTAAATAGAAATTATTTAATATAAATAAAAATATTATATCTTAATTTTATTAAAAATTTATATGATAAAAATAAAAAATTTATATAATAAAAATCAAAAGTTTAATGATAAAAGTTAGTATCACTATCTTTAATAAAGGGAATATTTATTATTTTTTTAAATTATAAAAATATTTATCATAAATATTTTGATAAAAGAATAAGTGATATTTTTAAAAGTTATAAAATAATTTTATTATAAATATTTTAATAAAAAGTAAATGATATTTTTATACATTGTATTTGTCTTCATCCCTTCAAACATTTTTGTAAACGTATAAGTTAAATTGGGCTGGAATAAACACTGGGTTACTTCGACCGCTAGAAGAAACAGAGCCATGATAGGTTATATTAGTATGTATTATATATATTTTATATTGTTACATTATACAATTTTTTGTTTTACTTTTAATTTTTTATAACTATAAATATGAAAATAGATTTACAAATTAGAAATTAAAAATTAAAAATTAAAAACTACAATAAAAAATTAGACATTATAATAATTTATAGAAGAGTTGAGTGATATAAAATAGTTTTACGATGTATTGGAAAGTATTGTAGTTGTGCCCATAGTAAGAATATTTGTAAAAGTAACCTTCTTTTTCCGTTTTTATTAAAACTAGGAGATCGAATATGAATTATTGACCCTTTTAAAAAGCAAAGTAAAGAGGAGTAAGGAAGATTTCTTTTGCCTTCTAATTTGGAAATTTATCTTTCAAGTTTGGTATTTTCAGAAACTTCCCCTGCAGTTTGTAGAAACCACAAATAAAGAGAAAGTATTTTATTATTCATAGAAACATCCTTGCTACATTAATTCAATCCTTGGTTCCTTCCAAAAATGATTAAAAATCTAAATTGACCACATTTTATCCTCCTTTTTGGGTATATAATTACTTCATCATTCTCGCTAAATTGATATCAATTTGTCCATTTTCTTGGACAATTACTTCACCAATAAGTTATTATATTTTTATTAGATTATCTATTATTTTTAAGACTTATCTTTTACTTATATGAATTAATTTTAAATATAAAAGTGAAAAAAAAAAATATGCAACACGTTAATATAAAAGAGATTTTTCAACTCTTAAAATGATAAAATTATTCACAAATTAAATTTATTATTACACTTCACTAATTTAAGTGTGAGCAATGGATTCTATCAATGCTTATGTAATAATTTTAAATTTTTATCATCTAAATTTTATTATTTAAAAAATAAATAATAAAAATAAAATATCAACTTTTTATTTTTTAATTTAAACTCCTTAAATTAGGTTGTATATGCAAAATAACATATGTGCTTATTAATTTTGAATTAATATATTTGTGTGTTTATTTTTAGTATTTTTAATTTTAAACTAGTATATTTGTATATTTATTATTTTATTTCGGATTAGTATATTTATTTATTTTTTTTAAATTATTATTTAAATTTTAAGTAATCTTAAGGTGTGTCTTGATTTTTAATAGCATTCTTCATTAAGATGGTTATTAGGATTCGAACTGGGGGTGGGTTGAGTTTTAATAAAAAAATGTTCTATATAAATTTTATATTTTTTATTATTTTATTTAATCTAATGATTAATAATAAAAGAAAAAAAGAGAGAGATTAAGGAGAAGTGAGTTAAAGTGGTTGTTTCTACAAGGTAACATGATTTTACTGAAATATTCGTTATGCTGATACTCATTGAATGGAAACATGGATGGGTTACCATAGCGGCCTAACAGAAGAGGTTTCTGTAACTTTTCAGATACTTTTTCCATATTTGTGATTTCTATAAATATTAAGGATGGTTTCTGAAAATATCCCTTCAAGTTTTCTACAGCCACCGCATCTTTGGCCAATTAGGCTTATCTGCTTTGCCTGTGTATATAGATTCGACATTACACGTCACATCAGTCGTAAATGCCAAAGTGCAAACCTAACTTTGTCCAAATACTATAATCTATCCCATCGTAGAGGGGGTCCCACGTACAAATTGATTTTGTCAAGCACGCGCAGCGTGGACCAAGATTCGATATTAATATAAGATTTTAATTGAATGAATTTACGTATACAATTAATAGTTAATAAATAAAAATATAATAATATATAAATTTTTAAGATACAAAATTAAAAATATAAATGTCTCACAGATTTTGAAGATGGTTGATATAATTAGTTACCACTAAATTTTAAAAATAAAGGTATAAAGTATTTAGGAAAAATTACAAATATTCTTTTATAATTTTTTAAAATAACACTTACTCAAAAATTTTATACTAAATACCACTTACAATTTTTTAAAATAACATTTATTCATAAACTTTCTTCAATAAAAATATAAATATAAATTTTTATTGCATTAATTCTTAATTTTATCACATTAATTTTTAACTTTTATTACATAAACACAAAATAAAAATAATTAATTCTTTTAAAAATTTATTTTAAATTTAATTTATAATTTTAATATTTTAATTTAAAATATTTTATACTAAAAAATTTATAAATTATTTTTAAAATTAAATTTCAAAATATTTTTATTTTATATTCATAAAAATTTGTAAATTTATTTTTATTTTATTAGATAAATTTATAAATATTTTATTTTATTTTATTTTTAAAAAATAAATCAAAAATAATTTAAGTATTTTTATTTAAATTATTGAATGACTATAATACTTTATACTATAAAAATATATGATTTATAATTTTATATTCATAAACACTTTTAAAAACAATTTATTAAATATAAATATAAAATTATAAATTAATTTTTTTATTTTATAATGCTTTGTATTAAAAAATATTTATAATTTAAATTTTAAAAATTAAATTTGAAATATTTTATTTTATATTCATAAAAATTAATGAATTTATTTTATTTTATAATTTAAATTTATACAAATTTTATTTTATTTTTATTTTTAAAAATTAAATAAAAATAAATAAATATTTTTATTTAAATTATTGGATGACTATAATTTTTTATATTTTAAAATATTTAATTTATAATTTTATAGTCATAAATATATTTAAAATTATTTAAATATAAAATTATAAATAAAATTTTTTAATTTTATAATACTTTATACTAAAATAATTTATAATTTAAGTTTTAGAAATTAAATTGAAAAATATTTTTATTTAATATTCATAAAATTTTGTGAATTTATTTTTATTTTCTAATTTAAATTTATAAAACTTTTATTTTATTTAAATATTTAATTTATAAAAGTTTTATAAAATTTATAAAATAATTTAAATATTTTTATTTAAAATAATAAATTATTTTAATAGTTTATATTTAAAAATTTTAATTTTTAATTTCATATTTATGAGTATTTTTAAAATAAATTTTATTAAATGCTTAACTGATTTTTTTTAACAGTTTATTTTCTTAATAATACAGTTAGAATCTGTTAGAATCAACGATAATTCCAAATTGGACCTAATCTATTTTAGCTTTGAACGTTAACAATCATTAGCTAGATGGGCATTAAAATAAATTTATACTTATATTACTCTTTCAACTTTCTTGGAGAAAAAACTTATGTTTTCCATTCTCTATTCGCCCCAATAAATAACACAAGAGGAATAAATCTTCATTATTAGTATTTTAACTTATCCTTGACATTTTTTAGTAGTAGTTGATATGGATCAAGAAATCTTAATCTTAATAGATGAAAACTATCCCCTTTTTCTCAAAACCACATCAAAACCCAAACCTAATCTAGAGCAAGAACTAAAAGCAAAACCGAAGCAAAACTCAAAATTTTAGGTACACTCTTAACTCTAATATTTCAACTGAAAATGAATCGCCTTTTATGATATTATTGAAAGAGAGATTGACAATGTCAAATCAAATACAAAGTGAGAATAAGAGATGTCAAAAGAAAAATAAAAAATAAAAAATAAAAAAACTTTGTTAAGAGAAAATCAGTCGAAAATGATATTTTGCATTTTGTATTTTGTATTTTGATTTTGACTTTTGTTGCGGTTATAGTTTATGCCACGCCGTGATATGTGGGACTTATATGTGATAACTATTATAATTATTTGATAAGTATTTCTTATATTTGGAATGCATATCAAAAAATTGTAAAATCATATTCATATCCGCTTTTAAAAATATTTTAAAACACTGTCAAAATAAATTATCTAAAAATTTTAAATTTCAATAGTTTTCAAATCATTTCTAACATTTCAAATACACATAAAAAAAATTATGTCAATCTAAACATACATGTCATCAACTAACAAAAATACACACAATATAAATCGTCTCTTTGAGACGTCTCAATCTCATAACAATCTCCGTATATCAAATATACTATTATTAAAAAAGTAAAATAATACAATTTCTTGTCAATATTTTTTAAAAATAATCATAAATTATAATATACACATAATTTTTCAATAGCCTCAATGAATAATAGTGTGAGTCAAATAAGAGGATTATACTTAAATGTACTTAGATATGATATAATTACTCCTATGCAATTTTTATGTATTCTTAATTTTATTGAAACAGACATATGAAGGAGGTGAGTATATTAAAGTAAACTCTATAAGTGGATAACATTAAAAACAGTTCTATTTATTTATCTATCTATCTATCTATCTATATTAAATAAATACAATTAATAAAAGATTTTTAAATAATTAAAACACTAACATGAAACCATGGAAAAATAGCTCACAAGGTATATCATAATCATTGTTTATTTTTTTCAAATTTATTAGATTAACCACTCTTTTGTGGCGGTTACTCTAATTAGGAGTAATCTTGAGACTGTCAATGAATCTTTTGTATGCAACTAAAATAATGAACTCTTATAATAATTTTTTATATAATAAAAAAGAAAAATATGTGAATTCAACTTAAAATCTATTCTACCACTGACGTTGATCTTGAGTAGTCATATGATAATAATTGTGATTGGCCTTGACGAAATTCATAGGTGGGCATAAACCAACTAGTCAAATCATCCAAAATCATCTATATTCCTATCCCACCTGTGATCTCCACTCACCTAGGCGGTCTCTCTTTAGATCCGTCTTAGACTAATATCTTGTAATTATAATAAATAAATAACTTCGACCATCATTATCGTAATCACCATATATCAAAATTAATAACTAGTTCATTGACCATATATCAAATCAAATCAAAATCAATACATATATATATATATATAATAATTTCTTAATTTAAATTTTCTTAATAATTTAAATTTCAAACATATCTCAAAATCATAAAAAGTTATCATATAAATTAAACCAATAAAAAACATCAATATTTCTCAAATCAATATTCATAAATTAATAAAAATTTAAAATATACAATAATATGTGCATAAAAATTAAACTTCTAACATTCGAATACATTTTCAAAACATTTAAATTACAAATATATAAATAGTCATAAACAAATAAGGCTTTCTCTTGGTCTCCATATAATAATATTTTCATCGTCTCCCAAGATATCTCAAATTATATAAACAAATTTCACTGCCCTAATACATTAAATATATTTAAGTCTTTATAACAATTTAATAAAAAAAATATATAATAATCCTACTCATAATTAAGTAAGATACGTACTCTCTATAATCTCTTACTCAGGTTGGTGGCTCACTTGGTTTATTAGTATCTAAATTACACATATATATAATTATTCAATTTCTTAATCTATAAGTGTCATGAATGCATTTTATATGAGATGATTATAGTTATTTGAGTTAGATTTCTAAATTGGCACTTAAATTTCGAGAATTAATAATGATACCAGCCATTTAATCATTTTCATCAATAAAGTCTTTTAATTATTTCTATAACTTCACAAACTTTATTTCTAACTTGAATTGATGACTAAAATTGAGTCTTGAACTTGCACAATCTTCAGTAAATAATTTTTATAAATAGTAATTGTTACTTAATTTTTTATTAAAATCTCAAATTAATCAATTCTAACCCCTAGATTACTATAATTTGGCTTAATTTTTCAAATTCACTATCAATTCATTGATAATTACATAAATTTCAACAAAAATATCAATTTTATTCTTTTTCCTTTTTTTTTTTGAATTTTTCAACCTTTCAACTTCTTATGACTTTATTTTATCATCAATTTCAATAATTTTAACTTAATTTCATAAATTGAGTTCGAATTACATAAAATTCCTAATTGTGTAGGTTGGATACTATTTATATTAGCCCTAATTTTCTAAATTTTATAATTTTGTCAAATTGACCGTATATAGTATTTTTATACATCCTAATTAACACAAATATAAGTTTAGTTTCATTAATTAGAGTCAAATTCAATCCAGATAAACAGTAATCTTAAAATTTTAAATCTTAAATTTTACAAATTAACGAGTTATATGAGTAGAAAAGATTACCAATCAAAATCTATTAACCTTAAAAAGCTTTAATTTGCTTTAAATATAGAATTTTCATAAGTTTTGTTTGAGGTTACTATTTGACCTATTCTTATTTTCACTTAAATAATAAAAATAATGATACTAAGTTATAGAAGACGTCGAATTTAGTTAAATGGTGATGAAAAGTCAAAGATTTAATAGTTAAATTTGAAGAAAATTAAGAAGAAAGAGAGAAAATGCAAAAGGGAGAAGATGAGAAGAAGGTCTTGGTTCTGGATATCCAAAATGGAGAAGAAGAATAGTAAACCAATTATGTGCTATGCAAATAAGCCTTAAAATGTCTAAATTAGATATTTTGAGAAAAATTAAAAAAGAAGTTTAAAAAAAGTAAAATGGCCATCTGAACTTTGATTTTACTTATATTTATTTGTACTTAATTGTTTATGTGTCTAGTTTAATATTAAAAAACGGTTTGTAAATCGAACATTCTAGTCAATAGAAATTTAAGCTCAAAGCTTGAGTCTTCATTTTAAACCTTAATGGAACTTTTTTTAAATTCATCCAAAATTAACAAATTTTCATTTAAACCCTATCAAAACACCTAATAAATAATAATATTAAGTTAATTAATTAATTTTTTCATCCAAATAAATATTTTTTAAAAATAACAAAAATGGCCCCAAAGAAAAAAAATGATCAAATTGCCCTTTATTAGTAAATTGAAGTATTTCAATATACCCTCTTTTAAAAGAATTTTGTTCCCAATATTCTTCTTACCATGCTGCTAAAAGAAAGTGGCTACAGTATTCATATTAACCATCTGTTTATTTGTTATGCTAAGAAAAGTAATATAGTATATAGTACAGTTCCTTTTCTTGATAATGAAATATAAGTATTTTAAAATACTTAACTTGTTATTTACTACCAGGAAAAGAAAAATTGTAATTCAAAGAAAATTTATAATAAAACATATGGGGTAGATTTGAACTTCGAAAATTTAAAGTACCTGGTCAATAGAATAAATGGGGGTATTGTTATCGCATTTGGTGCTTGAGTTCTTTTGTCATCTCCTCAACTATGACACTCTATAATAATACCTTTATCACAGGAATCACTTTACTTCTCAAGATACATTCATATCGACCCAAGATGGCTACTAGTTATACTTTACATTTTAGATCTTTTTATAATTTAATTAGACGATGTCAATGGTATATGAGTGGTTGGAGACATACTTCTTCAACATAACGATACATAATTCAATATGAATATTCTCTATTTTTGTTTAAAAATTCGTGATAGTTAAAGGATTCTCGCTATCTTTTGGTACTCTATTAACTATAAATTTGGTCATAATTCTCTCTCTCTCTCTCTCTTTATATCTAGACACCAATAATTTTATTTGATGGTTCAATACCTCTTTGTATTACCCAACTGTAGAATGAAAACAAAACAATGAACTTTTCAAGTTGCCATCATAATAAATAACAATATCTCAAAGAACAATTATTAAATTCTTAAATAAAGTTTTAGGTTCAAACAACCTCTTGAATGAGCGGTCAATACTTCTTGAGTGAAAATTAAATGAACAATCTCATCACATGCATCTAAATCATGAAGAAAAGCAGTCCTTAACAAATTTGTATCTTACAATTGGGTAATATATATATCAACAGGACATTTACTCTTAAAATGAGAAGCACACCATTTATCAGGATCTTTGAATAGAATTTTTCCTTGTTCGATAGTTGCAGGCTTAAGAAACTAGCTTATTACATTGTCTTGTTGATAGCTTATTTACTTTTATAGTCAATCAAATAACCATATGTAGATGACTTTGAAATAAATTTTCCAATGCACTGAATGTACTTTTCAACCTATAAACCTATAAGTTCATTTTGCATAGATCTTAAATAAAAAAATCAATAAATGAATATGTTCAATATTTTTAATCTCTTTCAAATATTTAATAAAATAATCCTAGATAAGAAAAATCCCTCTAAATCAACATTAAAATCTTCAACAACAAATTTTCTATATGTAAAAGTCATAAGCAGTGAAAGAACTTGAAAAAAACTCTAAAGCCCCTATTGAAAAGTAGATGTCCTATCATCATTCATAAGGGATTGTACTATAATCTTGCTAACCTAAAGAAAAAAAGTGCTAAATCATAATGTAATGGGGGCAACGGGTAGTATCTTCTGATATAAGATGAGGCAGAAACACATGTCCCATGTTTTAGTGTCTCATTAGATAAAATAGTTCCCTATCAATACAAGCCTTTGATGAAGAAGATAAGTCAATGCTACTTAAGTAGTACCTCTTTTATTTTACTAAGAATGAGATAGAGTAGGAGCATATGATTCTCCATTTCAAAATACAAGTTGTTGAAAAAGTATAAGAGAATATGATGATAAGTAAACATAGATTAAATTAGGATTACTAGTGAACTTATCATTTTTAATATAGCATGTCAGTCGTATGGCTGATTAACTTACAACCCAGCTGTGTAGGATAGCGGTAAGACTTTGACAATGCAAAAGTACGTAGTATTTAACATTAATTCCTTTGCTATTGATAAATGCCGCACACACAATGAGTACGTTTAGGTGAGGTTCCTATCAATTAGGGGTCCATCTATTGTTAATCATATAATAAAAATACATAATTTGATAGAATTTCAATTTTAATAGGGAAAGGTAGTCAAAGGCATTTTCAGACCTAATAATTCAATAAATCCAAAATGATCTTTATATTTACTAAGTTCAGAAGTATCACAAGTTCACATTTACCAAATTATAATGGCAAATTAAGAAAAGAATTTGCAAGCTGACTTACATGACTAATTTGAATAGTTGCTAACTAAGGGTGTATAAATTTTCTTGTAAGAAATTAATACAAATTGAATTCCAATAACTTCACCTTCAAATTTAAACTTTCAAGTCCCAAAATTTTACTAAAATTAGATTAATCTAAAATTTTACGGTTCACTCTATTGAGACTATTAATCTTCTAACTTCTTTAACTCTCTCTATTCCTTTTTATAAAACTAACATTATCACCTTCAACATCCACTTTTTGAACTACTCTACAATGATTTTAACTTTTCTAAGGAACCTAGTCTAATTTTTTAACCAAAAATATATATTTTTTTTTCTTACTATCGACTTAAAATGAGAATTTGATTGGGGTGTACACAAGAAAGAATCTTGTTCATATTCAAATGCAATTAATTTACAGGGTCTATCTTGCTCTCTACTTATTCTTGATAACATTGTTTACTACTAAAAGAAATAAAGGCTTCAATTCCATATTGATGTACTAATGATGATATAACCTTATAACTCAACTCACTTTAGTCTACTAGTTATGTTTTTCAAAACTAATTGAAAATTGTATAAAACATTTTTAAAACATTTCAAGAAAAATTCCAATAATTATTTTAAAATCACAGAACATTATTTTTAAAACATATTCAATCATTTTATAAACACTTTTAAAACCTCGAGATTTGATACCACAAAAATTGTTAAGGCCCTGACTCGTGAAGACCATTTGTAGCAACCACTACAACTACTTAATAAGCATTCCTTATGTCCAAACTATATATTAAGAAGTTAAAAGGATAGATTAATACCTATTTTTAGAAATATTTTAAAACACTCCCAAAATAAATCGTCCAAAACTTTCAAATTTTAATAGTTTTCAAATCATTTCCAACACTTTAAATATAAAAAAAAATAAAATCATGTCAATCAAAACAAATATCGTTATCAACTAAAAAAAATACACATAATATAAATCATTTTAAGTCATCTTTTTGAGATATCTCAATCTAACAACTTTCATATATCAAATATACTAGTATCGAAAAGGTAAAATAATACAATTTCTAGTCAACATTTCTTAAAAATAACCATAAATTACAATATACACATAATTTTTCAGTTGACTCAATGAACAATGATGTGAGTCAAATAAGTGAATTATAGCTAAACGTACTTAGATTTGATATCATTATCATCATGCAACATCTACATATTCTCAATTTCTCTTGAAACTAAAAGATAGAGGGGGTGAGTATACTAATATATACTTTGTAAGTGGATAATATTAAAAATGGTTATAGACATATATATAATAATATTAAATAAATACGATTAATAAAAGATTTTTAAATAATTAAAAATCTAACATGAAATCATAGAAAAATAGTTTATAAGGTATATCAAAATCATAGCATATTTTTTTAAAATTCAATCAACTAGCCACTCCTCTCTAGTGATTACTCTGATTAGGGGCAATTTCGAGACCATCAGTGAATTTTTTATACGTAATTAAAACAATGAACTTTTATAAAGAATTTTTTTTAATAAAATAAAAGAATTCATGAATTTAATTTAAAATTTAGTCCACAACTTATTAGTGTATGCCCTATAAATTATTCATGTTATCAATTTCAAGGCTAGTGATCTTATATAAATATTAGACTATCAATGAAAGAATTATTCTTTATTCACATATATTAACTATTTTTTTTATATTGACATGCTCATATATAAAGAATGTATGTGAATTGTCTAGATATTTTTGTTTAATTGTTAAATAAAATTATCAAATTGTTCCTTACATACGTGATATAGATTGGGCAACTATATCACATAATAAGCATACTAGCTACCACCTAATGATATCATATGATGATATATGTAGGTTAATAATATAGTTATTGTGAGAAGTGCATTAGTATGGATTTATAGTTTGTGAACTATTTATCAAACTGGATTACAAATATTGACAGATCACATGGTATGTATGTAGTCAATGATTTGTCAATAGATTGCAATAGTGTGCGATGTAATCTTTTGACTTGAGACGTTTAGAATCGGACTCTATATAGATGGGTATATTTTATATGGCGTATACGTGCAAGGCTAATCATGCCTTGTACAAGAAGCCAGTTTGTGTATGTTTTGTTCATATAGGTATTTGGTTGACAGTCAAGATGGGATCCGTTGACTCGACACTATGGACTAAGAGTTTTCATTGACTCTGTCCGAGTTAAGTTCCTAAACGAATGTCGATATGATGTTTAGATTTTAAGTCTATGGCCATAGCAATCATGATATATGATCGACGATTCGTATAGACATCGAGATTAGGGTTTTAACATATCCATGAACCCTTACTCGATCAGGATATGACAACGGAGGGATATTACCCATATGTTATGTGTAATCATTGGAGGTTTGATGAAAACACTTCTTCATCGTGACTTAGGGACTATGGCGCATAGCTAGACACTAACCATAGTTGATGGGTATCACAATGTTTGAGACCAAAGCGTTCGGAGTCAAAGTGTTCGACATTAACTCACAGCTGAGTCACGGTGAACCTTTACGGTCCACCCAATTCTCTGAGAGTTCTCATAAAGAAGGAGAAGATAAAATATTATCGAGAGAGGGCTATGGACTTCATGATAACTTAAAATGCCGAAATAAATACGTATATTCGATATATGTATTTATTATTCTTTAAAATGTTAAAGAAGTGATATATTGATATCACATAGTAATTTAATGTAAATTACATGACCTAAAATGATAATATTGATTATCAAATATGTTAGAATATGATTCTAAGGTGAAATGGTGAAAACTAGATTAAATTATTAATTTAGTACAAAATGACCATTTTACCCCTATGTGATACAAATGTGTAATTTATTG
>JAWDEX010174970.1:0-15179 GCA_035221805.1 Trichilia hirta | reverse complement strand
TTGTTTGGTAGCAATATTGGTGTGGAATCAAGTGAAATTGACAATGAAAGAAAAAGGATTCCCAAGGGTAAAAAGTATCCTAATTACAGGGAAATAGATGATGACAATGAAGAATATTATGAGGCAAGCTCTGATGAGGGAAATGTGAATGAAGAAGAGGGAGAAATTGGAGAGTTTGATGATGATGAATACAGTGGTGCTGTAGGGGTACCAGCAATTAATAAAGACCAATCAGAAGAAGACGGTCTAGATTGTGAAGGTGGTTATGAGTATCCCCGACCTGGTGATAACACTAGAAGTAATCATGTCCTTGAAGTAGCAGGTTCTTCTGGATCATCTTCTGACAGTCGAAGATTGACACAGATGGTATCTCCTGTTTCGTCTCAGAAATTTGGTTCTCTGTCTGCATTAGAAGCTAGGCCAGGTTCTCTTTCAAAGAAGATGGTATGTTGAACTCCTTTTTTGATGTTTTCATTGGATTTTGGTTTATTCATTCTTGTCTGATTCTTTCAGTTTGTTCATTTTGCCAGTCAGATGAATTAGAGGAAGGGGAGATTGCAGTATCTGGAGATTCTCACTTGGACCACCAGCAATCTGGTAGCTGGACTCATGATCGTGATGAAGGTGAAGATGAACAGGTTTTGCAGCCCAAGATCAAACGAAAGCGTAGTATTCGAGGTCGACCACGCCATACTGTTGAAAGGGAAGAGGAGAGGTCTTGCACTGAGGCACCTTCTCTTCATCATGGTGATTCATCTCCTTTGCCATTCCAAATGGACTATAAATATCAGGCTCAGTTAAGGAATGATACTGAAATGAAAACACTTGGAGAGCTCAATTCCATCAAGCTTGATCCAAGTGAGTCATCTTCAAAAGGTAAGCGGAACTTACCTTCAAGGAAAATAGCCAATGCTCCAAAGTTGCGTGCTTCACCAAAATCTGGCCGATTGAATTGCATGTCTGGTCCCGCAGACAGCAAAGAAAGTTGGGATGGGAAAATGATGAATGCCAGTGGGTCCTCAAATTTTGGTGCTACAATGTCTGTTGTCATCCAAAGGAGGGTATGTGCTGTATTTATGCTACTTTCTGGTTTAGAAGTCATAGTTCTT
Organism: Trichilia hirta; assembly: GCA_035221805.1. NCBI lineage: Eukaryota > Viridiplantae > Streptophyta > Magnoliopsida > Sapindales > Meliaceae > Trichilia > Trichilia hirta. The sequence goes on along the minus strand of JAWDEX010174970.1, from coordinate 14,070 downwards.
GTCTGCCCCTGTAAGTCTTGGAATCTTATAATTGTATTAGTAATCTGCCTTCTCTATTATTAAATTGTAGCTAAAATATATTGACCTGGAGCTCTATTGCTATCTCTTTGAATCTCTTGCAATGCTTTAGCCATGTTAATCTGCAGATTGGGATTTCTTCTCATGGTTGTTATTTTTGGTATCTGTTGTTTGATATCTTTATTACTGTGGTACATATTACAGTAAGCCTAATAGCTGTATTGAGTAAGCCTAACACGGGAAGCCATTTTACTATTGAGCTCTCATGTCTATTGATATGATGAATCCAAGTTTGTACAAGAGACGAATAAGATCTCATCGTGTAACAGTAAAGAAGCCTAATAGCTGTTTGCCAGTGCTGCTTGTGGCCATCTTATATGGTATGAGCATTTCATGTGTAGAATGATGAATGTTTGATAAGTTGCCTTTAATGGTATCTATATTCTCTCTCGCTACTTATACTCTGCCATGATTATCTCTTTTTGTCCATGGTATTGATGTCATATTATTTAGAAGATTTAACCATGTTATGTGAAGAATCTTAACTGACTGACGGAATTTTGTTTGAGCAAACTGGAGAGAGGTTTTTTGAGGTCAAGCAAGGAAATGTTTTTATGATGCTGTAATGGCTATTGGAGTTTTCTATTACTGGTTATAATATATTGGCAATTGGCTTGCTGATATACTTGTTTTAATCCTATTTTTTCCTTGTTAGTTTTGTATTTTCAATCTTTAGAACATTTTCCTATTAGGGGAAAAAGGACAAGATTTGGTGTCTAATTTGCAAATTTGTCCTTTAGAGAATAACATTCAGCCTTTTGACCACCTTTTTCCCTCGTCTTGTGTACTTGTCCATGACTGTTAATGCTTTATATTTTGTGAAATAGCTTGAAAGCTGTTTTCATGCCTGCAGTGCAAGAATGTAATCAGTAAGCTCCAAAGGAGAATCAATAAAGAAGGACATCAAATTGTGCCCCTGCTAACGGACTTGTGGAAGAGAATTGAAAATGCTGGTTACATGAGTGGAGCTGGAAATAATCTTTTGGATCTACGGAAGATTGATCAGCGTGTTGACAAATTAGAGTATAATGGAGTGATGGAGCTAGTGTCTGATGTGCAGCTTATGTTAAAGGGTGCAATGCTTTTTTATGGGTTTTCACATGAGGTATGGTTGCTCAAGCTAGCTTGTATGTCTTTATGACTCCACTGCTGATTTAGTAATTCTGTGTGCATTTTCATCTTATATTTTACTGTTGCGGTATTATTGGAAGCTGAAAAGTCGGTAAACCAATGACGAAAGTATGCCTTCCTGGATTTTGGTAATTCATTGGGAAGGTAGTACTGCTGTAGCTGCTATGTGTTTTTTGTTCATACAATTGAATAGGAGTTGGATTAATGCGTATTAGCCAGAAGCAATAAAATTTTGAAGGCCAGTCCATAACCCTGCCTTCAAATGTAATTCTCAAGTCCCTCTTCATTACCTTTAGAAAATCATATTATCCGGAGCCAACCCCCCCAACCCATGCCCCAACAAAAAGTTTGCAGCCAATAAATAAACACCCACCCTCAAAGTTTGCAGCCACTAAATAATGATATTTAGAACATTCATTTGTAAAAAAAATTTTGTAATTATTCTTCATTTGTTATTGTTATGACTCTTTGGTCTGGATGAAAAGTTACCTACAGTACATGTGGACATTAAAACTTTGTAAGGAAATTTAAACTGCCCTGGAGAGGGTGAAATTGATCTCTAAAATGTACCAATGGATTGCTCCAGAGTTTCTAAAAAGATTTTTTTACTGTCATTTGCCTAATTTCCCTTTGTACCTTCATTGTATCTTAACCAATGATTATTCTACAGGTGAGATCTGAAGCTAGGAAAGTTCATGATCTGTTTTTCGATATATTGAAGATCGCATTTCCAGATACAGATTTCCGAGAAGGCAGAAGTTCAGTTTCTTTCTCTGGCCCAATTTCTACCTCCATCCCAACCCCATCCCCTAGACAGACTACTGTTGGGCAGAGCAAGAAGCACAAGATGATAAATGAGATGGAATCTGGTCCTAGCCCTTCCCAGAAGCCACTCCAACGAAGATCTGTTCCTGCTGGTGAGGACAGTAGAATCAGAGTCCAGTTACCCCATAAAGAATCGAGGCTTGGAAGTGGAAGTGGCAGCAGTCGGGAACAATGCCAGCCAGACGATTCTCCACATCCAGGGGAGCTGGTTATCTGCAAGAAGAAGCGAAAAGATAGGGAGAAGACGGTGGTGAAGCCAAGGACAGGATCAACTGGTCCTGTCTCACCTCCTAGCCTGGGTCGTAATATGAAAAATCCAGGTTCAGGCCATAAAGATATGCGGCAGACTCAGCAAACTACCAACCAGCACAGGTGGGCCAACCAACCCGGACAACCAGCTAACGGTGGTGGTGGGAGTGTTGGTTGGGCAAATCCTGTGAAAAGGTTGAGGACTGATGCTGGTAAAAGGAGGCCAAGCCAATTATGACTTGCTAAAAGATGGATAGTTTCATTGTAATGGAAAAAAATTTGTTGCTTTGAGTACAAAGTGCAATGTATGAGCAGCAGCCATTGCGGGCCCGTGCAAGTGCAGTTAGTCCGTACTGTCAATGTAGCGTAGGTCTTTTGATTCTCTATTGTATACATGCTCCTGCATTGTTGGAATCCCAGTGGTTTTGTATCTGCGTCTTGCAGGTTAATTTGCATCTCTCCTCTGAAAGGCAATATCTTTACGAAGCATGACGCTTTGTCTCTTGCTTTTAGTTTTCAAGATTTATATAGTCAAGATATCACCAATGGTTGTCTTCGTCTAAAAGATAGTAGCCGGATCTTTGACATGGCTGTTACCACCATCACAGTTTGGCGTCATTGATCAGAATAAATTAAATCAAACAATTTTTGAGGGTACGATTAGTTTAACTTTTTAGCTAGAGTTTTCAGCAAATAAAATATGTTGAAACAGAGTTTCTATTAAAAAATATTAATTATTTTAGTTGTTATAATGACTTTCAATGGAAATTATATAATTAATTTTATATATAAATTTTTAAGAATTAAATTAAGAGAAAAATAGGATCATAATTTTTAAAAAATAATTAAGACGTTAACGTTTTAAAATAATTAAAAAATTTTGCTGCTGACAGTTCATATTGTAAGCTTCATTCAATAGAGCAAAATAATTTTTTTAATTATTCAAAAACTCTCGATAAAAGCAAAATATTTTTTAATAATTCAAAAACTTTCTCTACTATGGAAGTTATAGCTCTCTACAACTATTATCTGCTACTAAAATGCTAAAATAAGCACAGATGTTTTGGTTATGCCATATGACTTTTGGATCCAGGTTCTAGATATCCCAAACCACCGGGAGTATTTACACTGACAAACCCAACTAACAGAGGCTGCGAGAACCCTATTCCCCCTAAATATTTACAGCATTGAGTTGGAGTTTAGTTTTGTTCTATTATTTCCATTTTCAAATGCGAGTTGAGATTCATAAAAACATTAATAACAAGATGTACAGAACAATTGTTGAGGACCCGGTTGTACAGTTATGGGTCAGCTTTCCCTGCTACTGCTTCATCAATAGAATTGTATTCGTCTTCACTCATCTCCTCATCACTTGAGTTTTCTTCTGGAGCCGCTTCTCTGTCTTCTGGCTTGGCATATTTCTCACGGTACTCTAGAAGAAACAATAGCTACACTATATTAAAAACAATAGTAATGTAGAAGTAGAAACCATGCAAAACGATAGAGTATCAATCTTCCTTGACAGTGGAACTACAGATTTCAAGTTCGAGAAGCTGAAAGATTAGCAAATGGATCGACCACAATAAAGAAAGCCATTAAAAGAAATTGAGCACTGCCAACAAAACTTAAATAGGGTTCCGTTTATCCGTAATAAAGAAGTTCGTATATATATATGCCATTACCGGATGGTATAACAACCAGCTGTCAAAAGTTCAATGCAACTGTTTGTAAATGCAAGTAATCCATTAGTTCTTCGGAAAAGAAATGACAATTTTCTTTCTCTCAATCAATCTGGACATAGATAATTCCATCAGCAACTTCAATCAGATTTGACTCATAAAGATACTGCTCTCTGTAAGAGGTTTCCATATCTGTTTTCATAATTCGAAGTTGTATATCATGATTTACATTTAAAAGGAGTTTAACGTGCTTTCTTCCACACTACACATCTCTCAGTTATTCTCTAGTCTTTTTGTAGTGTTAAACTTGCACCTAAGTACTCATAATCAGGGTTATGAACTTGAAACGGATATCACCAGACCACATGAACTAAACCTAAATTACTTAATAGAACAAATATTTTAAATCCATTCTAAATTAGTTAGTAGTTACTAGAACTTTATCAATGGTAACTCAATAGATTCTGCCATGAAGTAAATTCAATATAGACAAAAACTGAGGAATTGATGAAATTTGCAGAGTCCAAAACAAGATAACTCAGCCAATCCTCATTGCTTTTAATTACTCTTATCCCGTCATCTCTGTTAGCCATATTAAAAACCTTATTTCAAGCCATTGACTATAAACCCAACTTGCAAGAGCTATCTTGACTTCCCATCTCTTGTTGTCTGGACCATATTGTCTGATTATGTTCTTAATCCAATAAATAAAGCCTTTTTATAGTCTTCCAACTTTTGGATATGTTGGCAACACATCCAATCTGGCCCTCTGGCCATCTGAACTAATTCAATTGTCAAAACACCCAATTCATATGTATCAAATACGAGCAGATTGGTTGGTCCAGGTGAAAATTCCATGTTCTTGAGAAACATAATGATTGAAAACATAAGCCCAATAACCAAGAATAGGCTTAGGTCAAGCTTTTAAGAAAGAAAAGGAAGACAATTGTAGGAAGAAAAAGTAGTTTCCTTTGGTGGAAAACAAGTTATAACTTTTCGTCCAGGCTTATTGCCATAGCAGGGAATATGTAAAAGGAAGACAACAACTAGAAACCGTGGAATACCTTTGACTCTTTGCTCATAAGCAGCTCGGTCACGCATCATCAGGGCTGCAGCCTCTCCATTCAATGGGTCTGATGGGTTGGGATACAGAAGAAGCTGTGGCAGGAATACTTCAAAAACATTCACCAGGTCTGAAACACAAGGGTGTCTTTGTATAAGAAATGGCTCTAAACATAAATGGAAAGCAACATTTTTATTATCTACCAATGAATATTGTTACCGAACATGGGGCTCCAGGTCTGATTGATAACATCTAGACAAACTGAGCCTGACCTGAAAATATGCACCAAGGTACTTAAAACTCGCACATGATTCTCACTAAGTTGATAAATGTAATGAGCTACCAATTTGGAAAATTACAGTCTTTTTAAGTGTTTAATTACTCACATCTCGTCAATGTTTGGGTGGTAGATCTTATTGATAAAGCCTATTGAGGGCGACTTATATGGATAAGCATCTGGTAGCTCAACTCTTATCCTCCACACACCTCCATGATACGGGCCTGCCATTTTCCTCAATAGAAATTTATAAAGTCCTTAAAAATTGAAAAATAGAGAAGTAAAGAAGAGACTATGAAAACAAGAATGAAACAATAAAGCTACAGAGGATCTCAACCAAAAATGCCGATGTGTCAAACAAGTTTAATAGTAAGCCGTTGAAAATAATCAATAAACAGCAAATCTAGAGCTTCTGAGAGCACCCACGTAGCAAATTATTTTTGCAGGGAACCATCGGTTAAGGACACAGGACATGGAAAATGGTACTCAAGGACAAATTCGAATACTATGCTATTTAGAAGTGAAAAAGTATACAAGTTTCTAAATTTAATAATTGCATAAGATAATTGAATAAAAATTATTAAAAAGTATCTTTAAAGATACAAGCTCAGGAAAGACGGTCATCCACAGACAGAGATAAATCAAGAAAGAGAAGCAACAAAAACAAATTCTCACGAAAAAAAATTCCGTAACTAGCTCAAGAAATCCTATAAAAAAAACTAAAGAGGCGATAAAGTATAATGATAAAGATGTGGGTATTGAAGATTTACTATCGCTGGGTCCATGAAAATGTACATAGAACTCTTGCATGCCATCGCTGATCATCTCCACCTTGTAATCACTCATCATCCTATTAAAACAAAACCCCGTAGAAGAAAACGAGGAAAAAAATCAACAGGAAAATATTTCAACATAGAAATTGAACCTAATTGAAAAGCAATGAAGGGCTACTAACAGTTTCATCAAGTCCATCTCTCGACGCTTGCTTGGTGAAGACATGGTGTGTGTTTTTTTTTCCTACTTTTTCTCAAGCTCTTCTATTCTTCGGATTTTCAAACGGGGAGAACTTGGAGATAGATAATAGATTGATTGATTAGAAAAGTTAGATAGCTGGAAGCAAAAATGGTTCGTACATCAATGAGTTGAACACGGAGACAATGTCACAATAACAGGTACAACAGTAATTTCAACGAGGGACATGAATAATTTATTATTATCGGGTTTCGTGATTTGTACACCTACAAGATTCCTTGCATTTTATATTAGTAAATATTATCAATAGGGCCGCTTGATCGAATGATTCAGCGTCAACTATTGATCGGAACTTAAAGATTCTTCCAATCTAATAATTTTCCTAATCAGTCACAGGCCATCATCCTTTATCTATCTTAACCCAATTGAAAACTGCAATTACTGTACAAGCCTTTTGAAACATACAATTGACAAGTTGCCATTAGCAAAACGTGTGGGTCATGTGCAACCAAATGGTATAAAATTGAGGACATTCTTAGATAATGGTTTGAAATTCAATCACCACCAGTCCATTTGCTATTTCTCTATTAATATGAAGGCCAAACGTACTTTCAACCGCCAGAGTTAAAAAAAAAAAAAAAAAAATTGCTCTGCTTTAGAATGATCCAAGTATATTTCTTGATACTCTTGTGAAATATGCATTTACCCTTCGATGGTATTTACAATTTATTCCATTAGAAATTATAATTTATTGGTTTGCAATAGGGGGTGGAATTTCCTGTCTAAGAGTACTTATATTATGGCGTCCTCGAGAAGAAAGGACAAAACAAAATCCGAATGTGTGTTAATCGTACGCGACCACCCACGCCAGCAACTACAGATATAGACAGGTGACCACTCGGAAACATTAGGAGAAAGCCAAAACAATAGTTTTCCTCGCGCTTGCTCAAAAACTATTGCAACAATAGCAAGAGTAGTACAGCCCATTCCATGTACAACATTTGAATTCTGAAATACCGCCGCTTTTTAATCCTATTGGCTCTCGCCATATTTCTAAGGCTGTTGCTGATTCATTGCTGTCAAAACAAAAAAAGAGAGAAGCGGTACGCAAAGCAAAGGTGCGATTGAAGAACGGGAAGTATATATATCTGAAACCCTACCAAACAAAAAGCACTTCAACAGCATGGAAGTTGCTTGAGCTTGCTTTACAGTTAGCTGCTTCCACGCTACTGTAGTTGTCAAGAGTTGTGTCTTCAAAATTACCCCCTTAATTGACTATTTGATTCCCAATTGTCTTTTCTCCAGTCGCAAACTGACGTAACTGTCTGAAACACCCACAAAGAACAAAAACTCGAAAACTTAACATTTCTCATCAAAAATACTCCATTTACTGTACTACTAATTCGAATACTATCTGGATTGTCTATGCTTCTTGTTGGGGGAATGAAAGATGGAACTTGGTGACTTCATTGTTTCATGCCCCAAATCTCGAGTAACTGATTCATAATCATCATCACTGTCAACATTATGTGGAGTAGACCTATTCTGGTATGCTCTGTGCTGCAAAAGGAAGACATTAAAATAGTAGCTCACCAGTTCCTCCCTGCTTTTGCTCGGAAAAAATTTGAATATCTGGTCCCAGAAGCATCTATTAAGAGATGGAGGATTTGATCTCACAATAGTCTCGAATTTCTTTCGTTCCTCTGCAGTCCAAGAAAGCATGACTTCCTCGCCCATCTTATCAAATTTCCAGTTGTGAAAGGCTGAACCCAATTCAAGTTTCAGTCTGTACCTTTTCTCAGCAATGTGAAATCTAACGCATTCAACAGAACCTTGGAATTGGCAACCGCATGAATCTTCTCCTCCCTTTCCAATAGGATCCCTCTCAATAAAAAATTTGTGCTCTACTCTTTGCAGTGGCCAAACTCGGGACCCCAGCCACTTAAAGTCACTTTCAGATGGCATGCCAGTCCATTCTGGTACTTCAGCTTGAAAACATGGCGCTACAGGAATTGATTTTTTGACATCATAGTCAAACACAGAATTTGCAGTTAATGAACAGCCACTTTGAGGCAATTCTTTGTCATCATGGTTTTCCCTACCTCCCTTCAAAGAGAATGACTTTGAAGAAGCCCCTTCTTGACATGTCTTCCTGCTGCAGCTTAACCTCTCCCTGAGGTTGTAACTGGTTCCAATATGACCATCATACATGCATGGATGCATCTTCTGATTTTTCTAAAACATGGAAACAACATTCAACTCATAAAATATATAGATATCGAAATATATTTATACAATAAGTATGTTAAACAGTATCTGAACAACAAAATAAAGTTCACACAATTAAGATCATTGTATACATGATGGGAGAAAACCTTGACCTCAATTGTTGGCTGAAGGAATTTAATAAAACACCCATGTACTTAGTATACAGCATATAACCTGTTAACAGTTTTTGCCCAAAGTTGAATCTGTCCCTCAGATAACCAACGAGTACACCCCATTTCATATTATCTACACTTCAGCTATAACAAATGCACTGTACCAACCTACCTACCCACCCAAAAACAAATAAATAAATAAACAAAAACCAATCAACAGGAAATTTTAATCCAATTTTCAAAGATTTTCATTTTTGAAGCCCTGCTATATTATTCTTTATTATGCAGTGGCAAAATGATGTAGCAGAAAATTACATTGCAGGCATAACGAATTGCAGTATGGCGGCAATAGTAATTGAAGAAGTGTGAGGTGTCTAAATATACATGAGAACATACATACAATTGCCAAGAAACTTATGGAAGCACTGACAACATAAAACAATAGCTTTCAATTGACTTCACCATTAATAGTAGGCAAAATTTTGTAGCAAAAAAATACCTGCCCAACAAATTGTCCGCTACATGAATCAACTTGTCTTTTTAAGAACACTGCTTCTCGATAAGATAAAACCTGCTTCCATAACTCTTCATTCCCATAACACTTCCATTTTGACTTATCAGGTAATAGACCAACCACAGAATCACATGGATCTTTGGCAATCCCGGTAACCCAACTCAACATTTTCTGCATAGATTCATGCTTCCTCTTACGGCTATAACTCTCTTCATTTTTCTCACTATGACTTAAACTCTTTTGCTTTTCCTCAACAGCACTTAAATCTCCTATCATAGCATCTTCTTTCCCATTGTCAACACATTTCTTGCCCTCATTTAATTCCACAACCAGAGTACTTTTCAGCTCGTCATAGTTATATACTCGTCTGAAATCCGATGAATTCACAGCACATTTTGTGACATCAACATCATCTGAACGTGAATCAACCTCAACATCATAGCTATTCTTGTCTCTTTCTAAATCCAAAACCTTGCCCTTTACCTCAGCATCATCGCAAAATTTTGCAATTTCTGAGAAATCTGAAAATTTCTTGCTCAAATCATTGTGCATAGATTCCTTATCACTAACACATTTCTCACTCCCACCAGAATCAACTACCGTATCATCATTTTTACGCACATTCACGCCATTTACAGAATTCAACTCAGAATTCAAATCTTCCAAATGCAGGTACACCTTGTCCCTCTTTTTCGAATCAGATAAAAACACTTTAAACTCTGGTCCTAACTCCATCAAGTACCCATTCAAACTTCGGCCACTCTTTGTTTCCTTTGTATCATCAAGGTCTCCTCTGTCTAACCACCTCTCTAAAGCATCCAAATACTTAACATAAACCAATTTCAGAGAAGATGAGAAACTAGAATCCAACCCTGATTCTGTGGCCACCAAATCCCACAATCTTTCCTTTGCAACGGTGTCAAATCCGCCCTTCTCCCGCACTACCAAGAACAGTTTAAACAAATCAACAGCTTGCCCATTTCCAAGCACTGGAGGGAGAGGTCGATAGTTGTCTTTGGTGGCGCAGATCTCTTCTAGGAAAAGTTGAAGAAATTGGTCGAAACAGCATCGAAACTTGACGGATATAGGTTCAGACTCTATCAAAGGAACTTCAAGGTCATCCCGGAAATCATTTGGCTCGAGATTCTTTTGCTTTGAGGGTGCCTGGACGCAATCTAAAACAGACCCATCAGCTACCATCGACCATCCTGCCATGTATTTTGGATTCCGAGTTCAAAACCCTAAATACAAATCTTGTAGCTCGTAATCTTGGATTTACATGAAAAAAAAAAAAAAAAAAAAAAAAGGAAATTAAGAAGAAAAAGTTAGGATGAAAAACACTTTCGAATATCAAAAGAATGAAAATACTAATGAACTGATTATCAAATAGTTTAGACATCATCTGAATCATGTATTTTTGGCGGGAACCGATTGATCTAGGGTTTTGAAGTTACAAAAGCCATACAAGTTTCATATAGTCCCGCGCTCTCTCACTCTTTCTAACACACTTGAAATTTTTAGAGAGGAAATGTGAAAAATAAGGACTGTATTTCAATCTTCTAGGACAGATAGATTTATTTCGATTTTCTGTTTTCATTTGTTGTTATGTTGCCATTACCTTTTTACAACTAAAAAAACAAGAGAACGAAAAAATTAGAGACATTACCAAAGCTTTGGCCTTTTCCCTTTCCTTTCCCTATATTTTCCTCCACTTGTTTTATTAAGCCCTCTTCAAAACAGCCACAGGGGAATTATAATATAACAACAGGAGATTTGGGCGTTTTTTTTCTTTTTTTTTTTGATGGCAAAGACTAATACTACTACAATCCTCTAAATTTATAGTTGTCATGATTGGCCAACTTGGGTTAATTATTGACTATGGGTTGAGTTGAGTTGGGGTTGAGAATTTTCTTTTAATTGTAAAAGGGATATTTTTTAATTTAAAATGTTTGAATTTATCAATCTTTTGTCTTTTGAGAATCAAAAACTCACTTTAAAATTCAATGACTCCTGTTTTCTGTGGGTATGTTTTAAGAAGGATTTATGACTTTTCTTTCTTTGAGGTTTTAAATATTATCATTTAAATACTATATATTTAATAATTATTATTTATTTTTTCTAAGATTTTAATTATCTTTTATATAATTATAGTTAAATATATTTATTTTTGTACTTTATTGTTCATAACTTCTAAAATTTTAATTTTTTTGTTATTTAAATAATATTTTTAATATTTATTATTTATCTTTCTTAAAGTCAGGAGTTTCAATCTTAAGACAGATAAATTCGTTTAGTGCTTTTAATAAGTAAATTTATTTATAACACAATTAATTATTAAAATAATTATATTATATTAATTTATTTATTTAATAATTTTATTTCAAAATTTATTCTTAATTGAATTTGAATTAAATATACTTTTATTGAAAAATTTTATTTTTTATAAAAATAATTTACTTGTATAATCTTTTTATAATGGAATAAAAAGTTTAAAAATTAAATTTTTGTTACGCCAATATTATAATAAGACTGCATTTATATTATTCTTTGTCAAAAAAAGAATTAATCAGACTGTATGATAAAAATTATAACTAACATATAAAACTTTTATAAAATTAATAAAATTTAATATTTTTAATTAAAAATAAAATTTATTTTTATTATTCTTAATTAGTTTTGCATAAAATTCTCCAACACTATAATTTATATATTATACAAAATTTTTAACAAATTATATCTTAATTAATTATCAAATGATATTTATAACTAAAAATGGATATTATTTTAACATGAATATAATAATGTTTTTAATTTAAAAATAAATAAAAGAATAAAATATATTTTTTATTAATAATAAAAAGAAAAACTAAAATATCCTTTTTTCATCCCCACCTAACCCTAGCCACCACCCTTCCCTCCGTCAAACCCTAGCAGCCAACACCAGCTACACTATCCCTCTAAGAATAAATATATAAATAAAATTAATTTCACTTTTTTAAAAATTATTTTATTATAATAATTAATAAATGAATGAATTGTCATATTTATTTAGTTTATAGCAATTTTTTTTATGAAAGGTTTATTTTATTTTATTTATTTACTATTAGTTTTTTTAATATTCTCAAATTATTTTATTATATTAACTAATAAATTAAAGGATTATTATACTTATTTAGTTATTAATGATAATTTTTTCTTAATTTTCAAAGACTATTGTCATATCTCGATTTTATTTTATTATTTATTTAATTATTTTTTAACAAAATTTAATTGATAATTTCAAATTTTAAAATTAAATAAAAATTAAAAGAAAATTAATTGAATAAAGATTGGGTCATTAATTGAGATAATTTGATTGCAAATTTTATAAAAATCTGACCACTTTTACTGTTAAAAAATTTTGGGTAAAAGTGCTAAAATCTCAAAGAGAAAGTAACTCTTAGATAAATAGAATCTTTTAAGATGAATTTGGGTTTATTATTAAAAATAAAATATGAGGTCTTAAGAATCAAATTAAAATAAATAATATTATTGACAAATATTCGATTAAGTGTTATAATAACAACCAAGAAAACATCACTAGAAACAAGATAATTCAAAAGCTTCAATTTTAAGTGTAGGAGCACCTAAATCTATGTATTAATAGGTAGATCAATTGATGGAAAGTTGTCGAAGTGATCAAACTGTTGAAGATATGTCCCAGAACTAATCATATCATATAGTTTTGGGATTTCTCCTCTTAGTATATATACGTATTTTGTAATTAGTTGTAAAAGTATTTATAATTATTTATAAATAACATTTATATTATTTTGTACATGTTCAATTACTAATTTTATTATTTTTATTATTAATGCAAAATGAGATCATATGATATATTATGTGTCAAAACTCTATCTACAATGAGTTGTGGATATAAGTACAGAGTTTATAATTTAAATACATTTAAATAAATTTTTAATTAAAGTGATGTCATTAGGAATCATAACATTATATAATTGACATAGTTTGTTGCTGCCAATGATTAGTATTTGATACTAATAGTTGGGTGATGAGTCTCATGTCACAAGAGCATAAACATGAATATTACATTTGTGAACGTATTACTGAACGTGACCAAACGCGACAAATCATATAGGTGATTATCCACAGCCAATGATACGTCGCACAGCCATACTAGTGTACCACTAGTCTTTTGATCTGAGATATAACAGCTACCTTCTACACTAAGACACATCGTTCACTAGTGTATATCGCATCAGGCTAGCCACGCCTAGTAAAAGAAACTTGATGGTAATATGTTCTTATTATATGAGAACAGATGATGATCAAAATAGAATCTGCTAGCTTTGATAATTAAGCTTGAGATCCTAGGCAAGATTATCATATATGAAAATTAAATCTCTGGCCAAAGTACACATATTCGAAAATGAGTTTTCGAATAAGTGGATCCCGTATATGATATGAATTCATGATCTTATGATTGAGTTAGGGGTTTGACAAGTTTATGACCTGCATTCAATCTAGAGTCGACAGTAGATGGACTTTACTACATAGACGTACGACTATATAGGTTCATATAGAATCATCATTCTTCGTGTTTGGGGGTCATGACATCTTGCTAGAGGTCACTTATAATTATTAAGAACTTCGACTACAATAAGTTGTATCTAAGTGATATGAAATATTCGTATATACTCATGTCCAGTTCACGATAAACCTAGGGGGGCACATATAATAGCCAATTGTTGTTGATTATGGTTATAATATTTTTATAACGACGAAAATGAATACAATTCAATATTGATCAAACAGTATTTTAATTCTTTAATGTAAAAAATTAATTTCTAGATAATGACACATTAGCACCCGTATGCTCGAGAAATATTTTCATTAATTAA